>CM035213.1:8199245-8217858 GCA_020233015.1 Callinectes sapidus | reverse complement strand
TTTATCTGTAGTTTTCTCTGATATCTAAAATCAGTCCAGTCTGCTTTTTCAAAATATTTTCATAGCTCTACAAAGTTAGTTTTACTGTAATTGTACCTCCTATCTTTATAATCTTCATTTCTAACTTCTTCTGATCCACTCTTCAGCCTAAATTCATGTAATATATGATCACTTTTATCAAGTGGAATCTTGTATTCCAAGTTTTCGAGTATCTCCAGTTCTTTTACAAACATTAAGTCCAATGGTGGCGGTTCTCCTTTCCTCTATATCTTGTGCTATATTTCACCTGTTGAATTAGGATATTGTCTACTACTAGATTCAATAGTCTATCTCCCCTTAATGTTTCTCCTCCCAAGATATCTCCTTACAGTTAAAGTCTCCCATGACTTATGTCTTTACTCATCTCAGTTAATGTCTAAACATTCACTACTATCATTTAGGATATTTCTATATTCTTCGTTTTCTCATGGATTTGTTTTATGCGGAACCTAGACAAGAGCTAATTCCCCTTTTCCTTCTCCTTGAATTCTCACTCCTACCTTCACTACTCTGTTCTCCATAAGTTATTTAATCCATCTGTGTATATTTACCTAGTTGTATTATACAGGGTTCGAGTGGGGCTCATAGTGTCCTGTTTCCATATCTCCATATATATCTAACGTTTCCTTGAATTTATGTATGTTGGTTGCTGTAACAACCTCTTCTTTTACTCCTTTCCAACTATCCACAATTCTATGTGAGAAAACTGTACTTTTTAATGTCCTTTATACACCGACTCTTTTTTATTTTCCTCAAGAATCCTCTCATCTGTCTATTTTTTTCCTCTATCATCATCAGCTTTTGCTTGTCCAGCTTTTCAATGCCATTTACTATCTTGTATAGAGTTATTAGACCTCCTCTCTCCCTTCTATCGTGCAGGGTTGGCAGTCCCGTTTCTTTTAATCTGTTTTCATATGTTAGTTCTCTTAATTCTGGTACCATTTTTGTGGCTACTCTTTGGATCCTTTCTAATTTTCTTATATCCTTTTTCATATTAGGTGACCACACAACTGCTGCATATTCCAACCTCGGACATATCATACTGGTTAGAATTTTTCTCACCATATCTTTATCCGTGTAGTGGAGAGCCACCCTAATATTGGCTACAATCCTGTATGTTGATCCAAATAGTTGGCTTATGTTCTGTTCTGGGCTCAGTGTATCTTGTATCACCATCCCCAGATCTTTTTCTTCCCTGGTCTTATTAAGTATTACCTCCTGTCTGGCCTCCTTTTGCTTTTGCCTCGCTCCATCACATGGCATTTCTTTGCATTAAAATCCAGTTTCCACATCTTACTCCATTCTCAAATCTTGTCTATATCATCTTATAACTCTTGATAGTCATCAGTGTTCTTAACAACTCTCATCAATTTGGTGTACCTGCAAACAGCTTCATATAGCTAGTCACGCCACTCTGCATTTCATTTACATATATCTCGAACATTAAGTGTGCTAAGACTGACCCCTGCCATACTCCACTTGTTAAATTTCTCCCATTTGAATCTGCTTCCCTGATTACAGTTCTAATTTCTCTATCTTTCAAATAATCTTACATCCATTCTAATACCTGCTTTCCCTCTCAGCTCACCTATGTGTTTCAGTTTCCATAAGAGTCTCCTGTGTGGAACTCTATGAAATGCTTTTTAGATGTCTAGGTAGACAGCATCCACCCCTCCATCTCTGTTTTCAATTCCTTCAATTACTCGTGTATAAAAACTTAGTAGGTTCGTCACACATGATTTCCCTTGTCTAAATCCAAATTGTCTATTTGATGTAGTTCTATTATCTTCCAAATATTTCACCCATTTCTCTTTAATTAAATTTAATAGAAGAGCTTGGATTAATTTTCACCCTTCTCTACCACATCCTACTCATGTTCCCCCTCCAATCTATACTTCCAAAAGATTTCCTTTATTTTTCAAAGTTGGCTCTTTTATAATTTAATTTTTCATTTTTATAATCCTCTTCTCTTACCAATGCCCATTCTTGTAATTCCATTTCAAACAAGTCATGATCACTTTTTTCCACTGGGCTTAGGTATTTAACACTGGGACTGAGTGTGTTTTTGTGAATACCAAGTCTAGCATTGACAGTTCTTCTTCTCCTCTGAGCTGAGTGAATTCCTCCACCCATTGATCCAGTGTGTTCCCCATGGCTAATTGTAACATATCTTCACTCCACAATCCCGTGTTTCCACTCCCTTTCATTTCTTTCCAGTTTACACCTTTGCAGTTAGAATCTCCCACTAGTAGTGCCTTCTTGCCCATCCTTATCTTGTCATCTAGGCATTTTATCACCACATGCGTTACTTTATATTCATCCAATTTCCATGTATTTGTTTTTGGTGGTGCATACATTACTACCATTTTCCTCCTTTCTCTTCCATTGGTTCAAGTTGTTATTCCAATGACTTCTGCCATGCCATCACTGTATTGCACACCCTCTACAAAAATGTCCTCTTGCTCCATTATTAGTACCGCTCCTCCTTTTCCTTTTCTATCTCTTCTCCAAATTTTATATCCCTCTTGCTGGAAATCTATGTGGATCTTCTCCTTTAATTTTGTCTCCACCATGCAGAACACATCTGGTTTGTGAATATGTGAATAGTGCTTTATTTCTGGCATATTGGATAGTAACCCATCCACATCAGTATATGTTATTTTTAATTTGCTGCTTTTTTCATCACTTGTGCCTCTTGCTGCTGCTGATGTGGTTTCTATGTGTGTGTGTGTGTGTGTGTGTGTGTGTGTGTGTGTGTGTGTGTGTGTGTGTGTGTATGCTGTCCTGAATAGATGGGAGAGAGAAAAAAAGGGGGCAATGGGGTTAGACGGAGATGATTGGAAGAGGATATGAGAAATGTAGAAACAAGAAGAGTGTGAGATAGGGAGGCAGACGTGGAGTTTGGTTGCAAGATAACTTTTGGCCCTTGGTATTTTACCTATTGAAACTTGTTGAGTTGACATATCACTATAGTAGGTACAAGTAAGGGTAGAAAGGCTGTATCATCAAGTAGAGAGCCATCTGTAGGTAGAAATGTTTCACAATTCCCCATCACTTCTTTATTCTTTGTATAATAAACCAACTTCATTAACAAACAGTAGTGCATATTTCTTTGTTTCTCTTAAGACCCACATTTTCTTTTATACATTGTGTATTTTCATCTTGAAAGTATATATCAATCTTTCAACTTATAGCTCAAAATCTATATTTACAGTACATATGCACCTCCCAACCTAAAATTTCCTCTAAGCTTCCTCACTTTCATCATGTATTCTCATTTTAAGGCTTAGAGCGCATGGACAACACAGTGACTAGTTGCACTGCATAACATGCAAAAGGTCTTTCTGCAAAAGAAAGCACCAAAAATTCTAACAAGGCTAATAATTACCAAAATCAATTCTGCACTATGCTTCTTATTACATTTGCTGACCTTGTAAAATGTGGAACATCTTACTATAAACCAGAGAAAACTTGCATGTTTGCCAACCTAGCAGTTGAGGAGACAAGTCTGTGGTACGTTGGTTGGAAGTGTTTTAGCATGCCTCTGTAGGACTGTGAGTGGCCCTCTCCTGCTCCTAAACTGCAGTTCCCCAGCAGTGTTGTGGTGTGACTAATGTGTCCCGTCTTCTGCTTCAGGGCACCGACGGCATTCCAGGGGTGGAGGTACTAACACTGTGCGCTAGTAAAGCCCTGCATGCTTGCACCCACCACCCTGCCCATCACTGACTGTTGTTGTCATTAGCTTTCACTTGTTCTGCATCGTAAAATAAAGAGTAAATGGATTTTTGTTTAAATTTGATGTGTAGTTGTAATGATTTTGGAGTGTTGTGTCAGACAACTATTAATGAGAAGAATTTTGGTTAATTATGCTCTCTTCTTCCCAACAGGGTCCAAAAGGAGAGAAGGGCATGAAGGGGGAGAGGGTGAGTCTTTTAAATGCATGCTTGTAGGATGTTCTTTTGCCATCGTTGCTTTTAAAATGTATTAGCAAAACAAATGTCTTTTTGAACACAACCATCAAGTGATGCTACTACTATCACTAGTCATGTGTGTACATTATCATAATGACAAGGGTTCTCTGACTATGAGGTGTACCTCAGTTCTTGAGTTTACCCATAATGCAGTTTGACCTTTGTGCAGTCTCTACTCATTACATTTTTGGTAGCATGAATGGAGGTTAACCCTGAGAGCTCTTTTTTTTCTTTATTATGACATATACTCATCATATAGAATGAACAATGCTCACCTAAGACTTAAGGTTTTATAATGGTGGGTTACATAAAAACATTTGTTAGTTTCTCTTTGCTTACTATGTGCTTGCTAGGCAAGATAGTAGCCATGCAGAAACTAACTCTCATAGATGGGATCATATGAGACTTAACCCCTTCAGTACTGAGACACATTTTTACCATGAGTTTTGGGTGGGTATAATGACATGTATTTGTGACATACTAAAGAAATTTTACAACCAATTAAGGACTCCTTGACGTTATTTGAATTGGAATAAAATAAGCCATCTGTTTATAAAGCATGATGGCATGTCAATCTAGCATTTGTCATAAGGCTTAGTTCACTTTCCCATACACTGTCAAGTTGTCTCTTCCTATTTTCACATTTATAATGTCTACACCATAAATTTGATTACTTTGAGCTTCACCAGGTTACAACCTGATTTTTTACTATATTTACATGTGATATCCTTTACAAAGTATTTTGTAAGATTAATTAGTGAAGACATTAATGCCTCTTGGTTGTCTCAAGGTCGGAGGGGCAGGCGAGGCAAGTCAGGACCTAAAGGGGAGATGGGAGTGCCTGGTTTGGATGCTCCATGCCCAACTGGTGCTGATGGGCTGCCCCTTCCTGGCTGTGGTTGGCGGCGAGGACAGGTATGTGTATCTGTGTGTGTGTGTGCGTGTGTGTGTGTGTGTGTGTGTGTGTGTGTGTGTGTGTGTGTGTGTGTGCGTGTGCGTGTGCATGTGTTTTATGGTTAATGTACTGTGTATGGGGATGAAACTTTACCAGGGGTCAATGAGGTATTTACAAGAAGGAGTAACTACAGTACTATGAGTAAAAGATTTCTATAAATCTAAAGCTGGCATGCCCAATTCTTTGGCTTTTGAGACTTTTTACCTCAAGTAGTGTTGAGTTGGGATGTGAGGATCATCTGTTGGCAGTGGGGCTTATGGTGGTTTTAGAGTGTGGTGAGTGATAGGCAGTGACCAAGTCCATTAACAGGATGGATTAACCACATGTTGTATTTCTTTTTTGCAAAAAAAAATGATAAACAATGATACTGAAAACAAAACAATTTCTATTCATCTTTCTTTTGTCAAACATCATTTTGAAATCTCTAAGTGTTCTTGAAAATTTAATGAAGAGGGGGGATTACAAAGTTCTGAAAATCTTCCACTGCCCTCATGTGGCAAATCTAACTAAAGTGTCATATTCAGTGTATCACTTGCTGCCTAATGGCTAAGGAACTCATTTAAAGTGCATGTCTTTTGGCAAAATAATGCATACAACACTGTCATATTAGATGGAATATAATATGATACTTGGTGGTAAACAAAATTTCAAAATTATACAATAAACACAGCTGAAGTTTAGAAAAGTTTAGAATACTTTGGGATGTCTTGGTTCATATTTATTGATAAGTGTAGATCATTTTCTAGAATTATAGATTCTAGACAAAAATTATACATGTAGCAGGATACAAGTATGATCCCTATCACCATTTGATCTTACAGGCTCACAAAGATATTTTCTTATAGCATAATTAGATGTGTCAAGTGTATGTCATTACTGACTTGAAGGTAGAGCAGTGTACAGTAATATGAGATCTCATTTATCTAAAGTTATGGGAACTTTAGTTCTTTCATATCTTAAATTATATAAAAAGGTTAGTATTTCTTACTAGCTTTTGTTTGGCTTTGAATGTTACTTCTGCAATCGGAAGAAATGATCCTAGCCTAGCCAGATGTTGACACACCAACTTAGGTATCCAATAAGAGCCATGTCCCACTCACCCAACCACAGAGTAAGAACATTATCGGGCCCATTGGTATGGGTCTTGGCCTTGGCGTGGGAGGACCACCCTTAGATGTGTTCCCCCTCGAGGCCCCAGTCCCCAAGGCCACCGCCCCTCCTCATGATGACTATGAGGAAGACTATGAGGAGGAGGAGGCGGAAGATGCGTTGAAATGAGGCCTGCACTAACCCACTAACTCACACTGCATCTGCCCCCTTTGTGAGTGAGCCCATGAGTTGTGCACCTTGACTCCTCTGTGGTCAGCTGTATCAGTTTGTCTAGTGTGTCGACTGTATGTTGTATAGTGTTGTGTTGTATTTTGTGCTCCATCGACTAATTATTGTCTGTGTTAGCAATATAAAATGCCGATTCTCAAATAGTGACAAGTATAAGATGAGGCAATGCATAAAGCTACCAATTTACTTGTAACAGAAATATTGAGTAATGGATCATCAGAATTAGTTAGCTGTTCAAACATTTATATTTAATTTAGTAATTATGTCATTGCTTCAAAACCACAGAAGTTAGTATGAGTGTCAAGGTGATGCTCTCCAGTGCTGCTCACCAGATGGAGTTTTACTTCACCTACTGTCAGGTTGCTTACTCCAGTGGCTTTATTCCTTTTGCTTCCACTTCTAGATGTAATCTACTCTATACAACACCATCCAGAAGATATAGTAATTAAGTTTTGCAAAAATAGGTGTTATATTAGCTTTAAAGCAGATTTGCATGATAACCTTGCTATCTTAGCTGATTGGCCTGAACACTTAGTTAGTATTTGCATGAGTGAATTTACTCAAGTATTTCATTGCTATGTTGCATAAAAGAGCAGGTTTATTGGTGTCCACGAGGATGTAGATTAGTTCATATTTCCCTTGACATGTACACTGATAGTGCTCTTTTTATGAACTAAAACCATTGGGAAGATGACTGCAACTATCAATAGTCTTTCTTGACATATCTAAGTAAAGCCTGGTTTCCTTGTGTGGTACTATTCAGAAAATGCCTGTAAGTTGGGAAGCTATGATAAAAGAGCATGTGAGGTAAGCAATTGAGACTATGTATGACTACTATGTATAAATATATGTATAGTACTGAGATATGAAGATGTAGACATTCATTGCAATCATTCACAAAGAGGTACTCATAGGAAAGAAAGTTTATAAGAGATGTATAGATGGGTCTTATTCATAAGTTTTATGCATGAATTTTATGCCAGCCATCTCAGATGATGTTTGTAAATTCAAATATCAGTGCGGCCTTATTCCAAATGTTGCAGTTTTTGTTAGATAGAAATCAATATTTTGAAATGTTATCTTTAAGATAGCACTGGTTCATGGTAGTTAAAAATTCATTAGTATTGTAAATTCCAGCTAAAAGGTAGAAAGATTAAACTAATGAAGATGGTAACTATTTTCAGAGCTATGAGGAACTGTTCAGTCGTCACTAACCTCAGCCGGGTGGGTCCAGGACATGCCTACACTGCATCACCACTTGACACCCAGGGATACCCACCCCACCTTGTTTACTCACTAGGCAATAAACCATATAGATTCTGAAATATGACAAGTTTTTCATGAAGGGCCGACAGTGTAGAACACTGGGTCAACCCCAGCTGCTGCAGCCTCGTGTAGTGTGTCTCCTGCCACTCTGAATTACAGTCTTTTGTTGAAATGAACCACATAAACATTTTGGGAACAGTGCCAGCCACAAGCATAGTGTAAATAGTGTACAGAAGTTTCTACTGTCCTTGGTCCACAGTGACTTGTGTATAGTGAGTTTCTCTCTTTTTTGTGTTCCTCTACGAGCTACATCAATAAATCTTTAGCAGTGACCCACAGTTGCAGTGTTAATGAGACTATCAGTGCAGTGACTTGCTGGTGCAATCATGGCCAGTCTTTAACTAAAACCTGCAATTGTAATGTTGTAGAGTTCAGCAATTATTTACAATTGCAATATTATTGTCTTCACTGATGACTCGCAACTTTGTCTCTAGTGATGAGCTCTGACTGCAAGACAGAAAAATGAAAATAAGCTTGAGTTTCATCACATTTCCAACAGCATATGGCCAAATATATTTTACTTCTGGGAAAGGTTTTGAAATACTTTATGTGAAATATTCACTCATATCAGTTTTGTTCTTTTAAAAACTTATTTTGAAGTAGTGTTACTAAAATTATTTTATCTGAATTTATCAGAAGTACAAGAAAAATTATGATAATGATGTTTAAATTTTTAGATCTGATGATACCTCTTTAGACTTTGTTGGTGTGCAGAGTACATGTTTTAAGCAACACATGACACAGCAGCAGATGTGTAACCTTTCTATAGATATGCATGTTGTTCTGCAAGAAAAATGTAGTAATATAATGTTATCTTACTCAAGTGAAGAAAGTGAAGCATATCATATTGATGCATCTTATGATGTTAATTTTGAATTTGGCCTTTTGATCTGTCAAACATTTAATTTACTTAATAATGATTATTTAGTTATTATTGACCAAATGACACTGTAAGTGGACTGTAATGTTTTGAGTTTTAATATTTTTGTAGTATTTGAGTAGCTTAATGGAGCGTAGAGGAGCTATGAGCACAGTGTGTTGGTGTTATGTGTTGCTTTCTGGCATGACCAGCAGCCTCTGTTACAACATTGGGGGAGGGCAGAGTGTAACTGGTGGGGATTCTAGCTATACAGTCATTCATCTGTTATCAAACCTCATCAAGATCTACATAGGGTAAAATACATATCATAAATATGGATGTCTGCTTTGTGTCCAAGTTTGTTTATTTTTCTTATGACAAAGAAGCATCATTGGAGGGAAAAATTGTGTATAACTCAGCGCCCCAGACTACCTCAGAACTGCTGCTAGACAGATCACCTTAAAACTTGCCAAACTAAATAATAAAGGAATGACATTGTCATCGCCAACTAATGAGCATGCTTTTCTTTTATGGAAGTACATACAAAATTACATTAATCTTGAAATCCTTTGCTTATATGTATATTTACTCTCTCTCTCTCTCTCTCTCTCTCTCTCTCTCTCTCTCTCTCTCTCTCTCTCTCTCTCTCTCTCTCTCTCTCTCTCTCTCCCTCTCTCAATGTATATCTTTGGATTTCTGGCCTTTGACTTGTTTTCAAGTATTTATGCACTCCATGATTTATTGTAACAAACACCCACAGATGAAAAGATTGCCTTGAGGATCTAGTGTCTACTACATCCGTAATGCTCTTGTTATTTTTCATAGTTTTGTTTATGTCTGATCTCAAAGGTTCATATCCAGGGAGAAAGTCATGCTTTGTCTTTCAAGCACTCACACTCCAAGACCTAATTTCAGTTAGCATTAGTTCAAACTCCTTTATTTACTGTTTAAACACTCCTATACATCCATATTTCACTCTGTCTAGTATGGTAGGAATTTTGTTCTTCAAGAATTTCTTTCCTTTTTTTTCATAATAATGAATATTTCAGTAAATGAACGCAATCACACTATGCAGTAGGCAGGCATCAGTCTCCAGCAAGCCTTGTGTTGAACTCCATTGTGATGGTTTATCACATTCAATGGAACTTTTGAAGGTGGATAGCAGGTGAATGACTGATATATGTGGAGACTTGTTTTTTTGTATTGTTAATTCATGATTTTGATATGCTGTAAATTGTGTGTGTTTTCAGCATTTTTTTTTTTTTTTTTTTTTTTTTTTTTTTTTAATAATTGTAGTATGAGAAGTATACAATGAAAATCTGATATTCAGAAATTTTGTTGCATAAAATGAATATGCAATAGGAAGTGAGTGGATGAACAAATATCAAGATGAGTCTTTAACCTAATCAAGAAGAATGCTGGAGTTCATAGTACTACTACATATTATATCTCAGTGTCGGTGAAGAGAGCTATTAATGATGCTTAAAATTGTATTGATTTTTAACTCAGGATGAAAGCTTCCAGTAGTTAATTTTCTTAAGGATTGTATTATAAGGACATATCCTCTAAACTCCTTTGAAGAGTAACTTTGTGACATATTAACCTCTGAATGTGTACTAAATTAGCAATATAATATTTTACACCACATAATTTCAGGCTGGTGTGGAGAGGAGGCAGGAGATGGAGGGGGTTTAATGGTTCCAAGAGTAGCTGCATCCAGACCTCCTTGTTCCTCATGTCCTCCTGATAGGAATAATTTCTGTGCATTCAGTAAAAGTTAAGTGGCTAGAACAGACACTCATTACCTCAGAATGTCATTGCAGTAGGTAATGCTCAGTTCCTCATGCTAGTATCTTTGTGCAAAGTGATTCTGGTAGCCTGAGTGCTGTCCTGTTGCTGTGTGTTTGTATAAATGAAACCTCACTTGTTTAGGGTATAATACATGACAGGTTTTTTGATGTACATATTGATTCCCTCCAGAGCATTTTGCATGTGTCTGTAGTTCATCTTGGTAAGGACATGGAAGAATGCATTGTTTTTATTATTTTTTTAGTGGTACGTGTCAAACTAATTATGAAGTGTTTGTCATCATAGTTACCACATGTTTTCCTTGGCATTCTTCTAGTCAGAGAATCTTTATGGCATATCTCATGTAAGTCTGCCAGACACCAGCTGTCCTCCCGCCCACCACAGTGTTGCATTGTCTCCTCGTGTGTGTAGGTTCAGCTTCTGTTCTCCCTCTCCTGCATACCTTACAAACAAATATCAATTTTGTGGTATATTGCATTTCAGAATTCTTTTTTTTCTTTCCAAATAAGAGTGATTGCTTACCTCATATGATGCATTCATCTTTCATGAAAAAACTTCCCATTAAAGTACTTTTGTTTTATCAGTGTATATTTATTGTTGTTAAGGTTTCTTTTATGTTTGTAAGAAAAGCCTTACTGGCCCACTCTGGTGTCACCCTCTTGAGTCCAGCAGCAGTAGACCGGTCCACCCCCACCTCACCAAGGAGCACATGTAGTAACTGGTGGTGACATGTTCAGTGGTAAGATCATGGTTTTGATACAAGATTTCATTAGTGCAAAAGTATAGAATAAGGACTTTTTATTATGTTAGACATTCTCTTTAGAATACAACTGTACAGAAGCATGATCTGAAAACTTGTCCTTTCACCTAGTTATAGTAAATATTTCGAGGTTGACAAAAATTGTTATGTCGGATTAATTTTCCTTTGAGCAACTGAAGAAATTATGTTATGGGAAAATGTTGGATTTCAACTCAAGATGAGCTGACAACCAAAAGACGTGAATGTTATCCTATAGAAGTAAGCTTACCAAGTGCTCAGACCTGTACAGCCTCTCCAGTAGCCACACATGTACCTCGATGCAATTGACTATTTGGATGACTCAGTTCAGACATCAGTCACAATCAAAAAAAAAAAAAAAAGAAAGAAAGAAAGAAAGAAAGAAATGAAAAACCAGAGTAATTCATAAAATGAGCTTCCCCTTCACTGTATTGAGGCCCTGCTGCTGCCACACACCAGTAGTGATGGTGATAGTGGTGATGGTGATTGCTGCCACCACCACTATCACCATCACTACTGGTGTGTGGCAGCAGCAGGGCCTCAATACAGTGAAGGGGAAGCTCATTTTATGAATTACTCTGGTTTTTCATTTCTTTCTTTCTTTCTTTCTTTCTTTTTTTTTTTTTTGATTGTGACTGATGTCTGAACTGAGTCATCCAAATAGTCAATTGCATCGAGGTACATGTGTGGCTACTGGAGAGGCTGTACAGGTCTGAGCACTTGGTAAGCTTACTTCTATAGGATAACATTCACGTCTTTTGGTTGTCAGCTCATCTTGAGTTGAAATCCAACATTTTCCCATAACATAATTTCTTCAGTTGCTCAAAGGAAAATTAATCAGACATAACAATTTTTGTCAACCTCGAAATATTTACTATAACTAGGTGAAAGGACAAGTTTTCAGATCATGCTTCTGTACAGTTGTATTCTAAAGAGAATGTCTAACATAATAAAAAGTCCTTAGTCTATACTTTTGCACTAATGAAATCTTGTATCAAAACCATGATCTTACCACTGAACATGTCACCACCAGTTACAACATGTGCTCCTTGGTGAGGTGGGGGTGGACCGGTCTACTGCTGCTGGACTCAAGAGGGTGACACCAGAGTGGGCCAGTAAGGCTTTTCTTACAAACATAAAAGAAACCTTAACAACAATAAATATACACTGATAAAACAAAAGTAATTTAATGGGAAGTTTTTTCATGAAAGATGAATGCATCATATGAGGTAAGCAATCACTCTTATTTGGAAAGAAAAAAAAGAATTCTGAAATGCAATATACCACAAAATTGATATTTGTTTGTAAGGTATGCAGGAGAGGGAGAACAGAAGCTGAACCTACACACACGAGGAGACAATGCAACACTGTGGTGGGCGGGAGGACAGCTGGGGTCTGGCAGACTTACATGAGATATGCCATAAAGATTCTCTGACTAGAAGAATGCCAAGGAAAACATGTGGTAACTATGATGACAAACACTTCATAATTAGTTTGACACGTACCACTAAAAAAATAATAAAAACAATGCATTCTTCCATGTCCTTACCAAGATGAACTACAGAAACATGCAAAATGCTCTGGAGGGAATCAATATGTACATCAAAAAACCTGTCATGTATTATACCCTAAACAAGTGAGGTTTCATTTATACAAACACACAGCAACAGGACAGCACTCAGGCTACCAGAATCACTTTGCACAAAGATACTAGCATGAGGAACTGAGCATTACCTACTGCAATGACATTCTGAGGTAATGAGAGTCTGTTCTAGCCACTTAACTTTTACTGAATGCACAGAAATTATTCCTATCAGGAGGACATGAGGAACAAGGAGGTCTGGATGCAGCTACTCTTGGAACCATTAAACCCCCTCCATCTCCTGCCTCCTCTCCACACCAGCCTGAACTTATGTGGTGTAAAATATTATATTGCTAATTTAGTACACATTCAGAGGTTAATATGTCACAAAGTTACTCTTCAAAGGAGTTTAGAGGATATGTCCTTATAGTACAATCCTTAAGAAAATTAACTACTGGAAGCTTTCATCCTGAGTTAAAAATCAATACAATTTTAAGCATCATTAATAGCTCTCTTCACCGACACTGAGATATAATATGTAGTAGTACTATGAACTCCAGCATTCTTCTTGATTAGGTTAAAGACTCATCTTGATATTTGTTCATCCACTCACTTCCTATTGCATATTCATTTTATGCAACAAAATTTCTGAATATCAGATTTTCATTGTATACTTCTCATACTACAATTATTTAAAAAAAAAAAAAAAAAAAAAAAAAAAAAAAAAAAAAAAAAAAAAAAAAAAAAAATGCTGAAAACACACACAATTTACAGCATATCAAAATCATGAATTAACAATACAAGAAAACAAGTCTCCACATATATCAGTCATTCACCTGCTATCCACCTTCAAAAGTTCCATTGAATGTGATAAACCATCACAATGGAGTTCAACACAAGGCTTGCTGGAGACTGATGCCTGCCTACTGCATAGTGTGATTGCGTTCATTTACTGAAATATTCATTATTATGAAAAAAAAGGAAAGAAATTCTTGAAGAACAAAATTCCTACCATACTAGACAGAGTGAAATATGGATGTATAGGAGTGTTTAAACAGTAAATAAAGGAGTTTGAACTAATGCTAACTGAAATTAGGTCTTGGAGTGTGAGTGCTTGAAAGACAAAGCATGACTTTCTCCCTGGATATGAACCTTTGAGATCAGACATAAACAAAACTATGAAAAATAACAAGAGCATTACGGATGTAGTAGACACTAGATCCTCAAGGCAATCTTTTCATCTGTGGGTGTTTGTTACAATAAATCATGGAGTGCATAAATACTTGAAAACAAGTCAAAGGCCAGAAATCCAAAGATATACATTGAGAGAGGGAGAGAGAGAGAGAGAAAGAGAGAGAGAGAGAGAGAGAGAGAGAGAGAGAGAGAGAGAGAGAGAGAGAGAGAGAGAGAGAGAGAGAGAGAGAGAGAGAGAGAGAGAGAGAGAGAGAGAGAGAGAGAGTAAATATACATATAAGCAAAGGATTTCAAGATTAATGTAATTTTGTATGTACTTCCATAAAAGAAAAGCATGCTCATTAGTTGGCGATGACAATGTCATTCCTTTATTATTTAGTTTGGCAAGTTTTAAGGTGATCTGTCTAGCAGCAGTTCTGAGGTAGTCTGGGGCGCTGAGTTATACACAATTTTTCCCTCCAATGATGCTTCTTTGTCATAAGAAAAATAAACAAACTTGGACACAAAGCAGACATCCATATTTATGATATGTATTTTACCCTATGTAGATCTTGATGAGGTTTGATAACAGATGAATGACTGTATAGCTAGAATCCCCACCAGTTACACTCTGCCCTCCCCCAATGTTGTAACAGAGGCTGCTGGTCATGCCAGAAAGCAACACATAACACCAACACACTGTGCTCATAGCTCCTCTACGCTCCATTAAGCTACTCAAATACTACAAAAATATTAAAACTCAAAACATTACAGTCACTTACAGTGTCATTTGGTCAATAATAACTAAATAATCATTATTAAGTAAATTAAATGTTTGACAGATCAAAAGGCCAAATTCAAAGTTAACATCATAAGATGCATCAATATGATATGCTTCACTTTCTTCACTTGAGTAAGATAACATTATATTACTACATTTTTCTTGCAGAACAACATGCATATCTATAGAAAGGTTACACATCTGCTGCTGTGTCATGTGTTGCTTAAAACATGTACTCTGCACACCAACAAAGTCTAAAGAGGTATCATCAGATCTAAAAATTTAAACATCATTATCATAATTTTTCTTGTACTGATAAATTCAGATAAAATAATTTTAGTAACACTACTTCAAAATAAGTTTTTAAAAGCACAAAACTGATATGAGTGAATATTTCACATAAAGTATTTCAAAACCTTTCCCAGAAGTAAAATATATTTGGCCATATGCTGTTGGCAATGTGATGAAACTCAAGCTTATTTTCATTTTTCTGTCTTGCAGTCAGAGCTCATCACTAGAGACAAAGTTGAGAGTCATCAGTGAAGACAATAATATTGCAATTGTAAATAATTGCTGAACTCTACAACATTACAATTGCAGGTTTTAGTTAAAGACTTGCCATGATTGCACCAGCAAGTCACTGCACTGATAGTCTCATTAACACTGCAACTGTGGGTCACTGCTAAAGATTTATTGATGTAGCCCGTAGAGGAACACAAAAAAGAGAGAAACTCACTATACACAAGTCACTGTGGACCAAGGACAGTAGAAACTTCTGTACACTATTTACACTATGCTTGTGGCTGGCACTGTTCCCAAAATGTTTATGGGGTTCATTTCAACAAAAGACTGTAATTCAGAGTGGCAGGAGCCACACTACACGAGGCTGCAGCAGCTGGGGTTGACCCAGTGTTCTACACTGTCGGCCCCTCATGAAAAACTTGTCATATTTCAGAATCTATATGGTTTATTGCCTAGTGAGTAAACAAGGTGGGGTGGGTATCCCTGGGTGTCAAGTGGTGATGCAGTGTAGGCATATCCTGGACCCACCCGGCTGAGGTTAGTGACGACTGAACAGTTCCTCATAGCTCTGAAAATAGTTACCATCTTCCTTAGTTTAATCTTTCTACCTTTTAGCTGGAATTTACAATACTAATGAATTTTTAACTACCATGAACCAGTGCTATCTTAAAGATAACATTTCAAAATATTTATTTCTATCTAACAAAAACTGCAACATTTGGAATAAGGCCGCAATGATATTTGAATTTACAAACATCATCTGAGATGGCTGGCATAAAATTCATGCATAAAACTTATGAATAAGACCCATCTATACATCTCTTATAAACTTTCTTTACTATGAGTACCTCTTTGTGAATGATTGCAATGAGTGTCTACATCTACATATCTCAGTACTATACATATATACATAGTAGTCATACATAGTCTCAATTGCTTACCTCACATGCTCTTTTATCATAGCTTCCCAACGTACAGGCATTTTCTGAATAGTACCACACAAGGAAACCAGGCTTTACTTAGATATGTCAAGAAAGACTATTGATAGTTGCAGTCATCTTCCCAATGGTTTTAGTTCATAAAAAGAGCACTATCAGTGTACATGTCAAGGTAAATATGAACTAATCTACCTCCTCGTGGACACCAATAAACCTGCTCTTTTATGCAACATAGCAATGAAATACTTGAGTAAATTCACTCATGCAAATACTAACTAAGTGTTCAGGCCATTCAGCTAAGATAGCAAGGTTATCATGCAAATCTGCTTTAAAGCTAATATAACACCTATTTTTGCAAAACTTAATTACTATATATTCTGGATGGTGTTGTATAGAGTAGATTACATCTAGAAGTGGAAGCAACAGGAATAAAGCCACTGGAGTAAGCAACCTGACAGTAGGTGAAGTAAAACTCCATCTGGTGAGCAGCACTGGAGAGCATCACCTTGACACTCATACTAACTTCTGTGGTTTTGAAGCAAGGACATAATTACTAAATTAAATATAAATGTTTGAACAGCTAACTAATTCTGATGATTCATTACTCAATATTTCTGTTACAAGTAAATTGGTAGCTTTATGCATTGCCTCATCTTATACTTGTCACTATTTGAGAATCGGCAGTTTATATTGCTAACACAGACAATAATTAGTCGATGGAGCACAAAATACAACACAACACTATACAACATACAGTCTACACACTAGACAAACTGATACAGCTGACCACAGAGGAGTCAAGGTGCACAACTCATGGGCTCACTCACAAAGGGGGCAGATGCAGTGTGAGTTAGTGGGTTAGTGCAGGCATCATTTCAACGCATCTTCCTCCTCCTCCTCCTCATAGTCTTCCTCATAGTCATCATGAGGAGGGGCGGTGGCCTTGGGGACTGGGGCCTCGAGGGGGAGCACATCTAAGGGTGGTCCTCCCACGCCAAGGCCAAGACCCATACCAATGGGCCGGATAATGTTCTTACTCTGTGGTTGGGTGAGTGGGACATGGCTCTTATTGGATACCTAAGGTGGTGTGTCAACATCTGGCTAGGCTAGGATCATTTCTTCCGATTGCAGAAGTAACATTCAAAGCCAAACAAAAGCTAGTAAGCAATACTAACCTTTTTATATAATTTAAGATATGAAAGAACTAAAGTTCCCATAACTTTAGATAAATGAGATCTCATATTACTGTACACTTCTCTACCTTCAAGTCAGTAATGACATACACTTGACACATCTAATTATGCTATAAGAAAATATCTTTGTGAGCATGTAAGATCAAATGGTGATAGGGATCATACTTGTATCCTGCTACATGTATAATTTTTGTCTAGAATCTATAATTCTAGAAAATGATCTACACTTATCAATAAATATGAACCAATACATCCCAAAGTATTCTAAACTTTTCTAAACTTAAGCTGTGTTTATTGTATAATTTTGAAATTTTGTTTACCACCAAGTATCATATTATATTCCATCTAATATGACAGTGTTGTATGCATTATTTTGCCAAAAGACATGCAATTTAAATGAGTTCCTTAGCCATTAGGCAGCAAGTGATACACTGAATATGACACTTTAGTTAGATTTGCCACATGAGGGGAGTGGAAGATTTTCAGAACGTGGCCAAGCGTGACGCAGCAGCGTCAGCGTGGTAGCATGGGGAACAAACCACCGTCACTGTCACTCCTCCACTGGCAGTCTGCTGATATCCTGGGTGACTCAACGACCGAAGTGGCTGCTGGATGATTCTACCACAGTGGGACCTCCAGTTCGTCCACTTGTTTATCATAAGTGCTTGCTTCGTCAATCACTGCTCTTCAAGGTTAGCGTGCCATGTCTCTTCAGTCAATGGAATATAGCCAGTAGTAGATCCAAGGGTGGGGCTGAAGGGACAGAAAGCCCCTAAATCTCAAAACTTATATGGATCCACTAAGAAGATCAGAATGGATATATATAAAAAGAGGAAACTGATTTCCAAAAATAATTTTCTTTATTGAGCAAAGCTAATCTAATTATTCAATCTCGTTAATGAATTATTACTAGTCTTATTACATAACAATGTCTCCGCATATAGCTTAGAAGTGCCCTCAAGATTGCTAATTGAAAAAAAAAAAAAAAAAAATCCACCAACTGATACGGTTCGCTTTGCTTCAAGCAGGTCACCTCCATTCTCAAGGGCTAGCTAGTCTATAGGAATTCAGGGTAACCCCAGCCCCCTCCCGCCCCTCCTCCTCGAAAAAAAAAAACTGAATGCGCAACAGATTGTAATTTACTGTAAGTCCGACTTCCATTGGCCACACGAGCAAACATTCCATTATCTTGATGCGCCTCGTTGTCAGTGAGTTGTATGTACAGTAGTTGTATCTGTTCCACTACTGGTATTCTTGCGTGTGGCCAGCCTGTTGACGGTACCTCTGCCTTACCAGTTCCTGCCTTGCCTGTCTGCCGTTCCCGCTCAACATGAGAGACGCTCACTTCC
>CM035213.1:8167254-8199145 GCA_020233015.1 Callinectes sapidus | reverse complement strand
ATATTGCATAAAATACCTCTTTTTCAACGCTTTTAAGAGTATTAACAACATTTCAAAGAAAAACATTCAGTTTTAGTTAGTTATTTTAGTTTTTACCTCCAAAAGTGAGTTTTTTTCAGTAATTATCTTTCAATTTCAATGTTTTAATTAAAAACAAGAAAAATACACTATATATTTTTTTTTTCTCTTTAAAGTTACATGAAATACCCTATCACAACCTTTTTATTGGTTTTAACAACATTTTGAAGAAAATCCCTTTTTCTTGTTACATAAAATGTAATACAAGCCATTTCAAGGAAAAAATATATATTTCTTTTAGAAAAAAGAATTTTACAGTATTTTTCTTTTCATATCCATGTTTTGATTGAAAATGAAGGAAAATCAAAAAATATATTGACATTTTATAGCAATTAATTTTTTTCTCTCAATTTTGCATAAATTATCCCCTTTTCAGCATTTTTAGGAGAATTAACATCTTATCTAAGAAAGACCATCTTTTTTAGGAAAGAAGAAAGGAATATATGGCATTTCACGAAAAAAGTTCATTTTCAAAGATAAAGTGAATTTTTCTAAAGTTTTCAGCTTATTTCAATATTTTCATAAAAAATAACGTTTCATTTCCATGTTTTGATTGAAAATGAAGGAAAAAGGAAGAAATATATTGACTTTTTATATCAATTCATTTTTTTGTCAAAATTGCATAAATTATCCCCTTTTCAGCGTTTGTAGGAGAATTAACATCTTATCTAAGAAAGACCTTCTTTTTAAGTGAAGAAAGAAACAAATATATGGCATTTCACGAAAAAAGTTGCTTTTCACCGAAAAAGTGATTTTTTCGATGATTTTCTGCTTATTTCGTTGTTTTCATAAAAATTAACTTTTCATTTCCATGTTTTGATTGAAAATTAATGAAAAAGCAAAAAATGTATTGAAATTTTATTGCTATTCAATTTTTTCTCCCAAAATTATATAAATTATCCCTTTTTCAGCGTTTTTAAGAAAATTAACATCTTATCTAAGAAAGACCATCTTTTTTAATGAAGAATAAAGAAATATAGGCCATTTCACGAAAAAAAGTTCTTTTTCACCGAAAAAGTGAATATTTCGATGATTTTCTCCTTATTTCATTGTTTTCAAAAATAATAAACAAAAAACAATGGATATTGCCAGAATGTTCTTTCTTGTCAAATATTTCATAAATGACTGTGTTTTTCAACGTTTTTATGAGTATGAATGGCATTTTACACAAAACCTTCTTTTACAAGCGTAATATAGGCAATTTGAATAAAGAAAAAAACTCGGCCTAAAAAGTAACTTTTTCAATGTTTTTATCTTATTTTCATCTGTTGGTGGAAAAAGACCAAAAATACATTCTTTTTTCGACAATATATTTTTTTCTCTAAAACTGCATAAATGACCTTTTTTTCAATGTTTTACGAAAATTTACAACTTTTTAAAGAAAACCCTCGCTTTTAGGAAAAAAAATATGATTTTACACGAAAAGTCATTTTTTAATATTTTTCTATTGATTTCAATGTTCTGATTAAAAACAAGAAAAAAACTCTATATACATTTTCTTTCTCTGAAACTGTACAAAGTACCCATTTTTGAACGATTAAAAACATGTACAAAGAAACTTTTTCAAGTTACAATATACTTTTTTATCTAAAATTTCAAAAACTACGTGTTTTTTAAACGTTTTTACAAGCATTAACGGCATTTTACACGGAACCCACCTTTTACATATATAACATATGCAATGTTAATTAAGAAAAAAATTTCTGCGGAAAAAAAACTTTTTGTTTTGTTTTTCATGTTATTTTCATTGGTTGATAGAAGAAAAGCAAAAAATTAATTGTTTTTTTACGACAATATATTTTATTCTTTAAAAATGCATAAATCATCCTTTTTTCAACGTTTTCTTTTTTTTTTGAGATTTTAAAACTTTTCAAGGAAGCTGCTCTCTTTTAATAAAAAGGATGATTTTACTCCAAATCAATGATTTTCGATTGATTTCAAAGTTTTGATTAAAAACAAGAGAAAAAACACTTTAAATATTTTCTTTCTCTGAAAGTATATAAACTACCAAATTTTAACCTTTCTGGACGTTTTAAGAACATTTTGAAGAAAAAATCTTTTTCATGTTATTAAAAATACAATATATAGATACCGTTCAAGAAAGAAAATATTTCTTTAAAAAAGAGGGATAATTTAAATGTTTCTATTTTAATTTCCATGTTTTGTTTGAAAAGGAAGAAAAAATCAAGAAATCCATATAGTTTTTATTGCAAAACATTTTCTTTCCTTAAAATTCCATAATTTACCTGTGTTTCAACATTTTTCAGTGTATTAACAAAATTTTAAAGTAAACCCTCTTTTTCACATAAATATAATTGTAATATATGCAATTTAACCAAAAAAAAAAAGTGTATTTTCTACCCTTTTAAGCTTTTAAGGAGTTTTAACAATATTTTAAGGGAAAGTCTTTTTCATTTAAATAAAGAATTATGCCATTTCAAAGAAAAAAACAAATTTATGTCAAAATTTTCTTTCTTTCTTTTTTTCTATCCATGTTTTGATTGAAAATGAAGTAAAAAGACACTTAATTTTTATAGTAGTACATTTTTTTTCATCAATATTGCATAAATTACCTCTTTTTCAACGCTTTTAAGAATATTAACATTTCAAAGAAAAACACTCAGTTTTAGTTAATTAGTTTAGTTTTTACCTCCAAAAGTGAGTTTTTTTCAGTAATTATCTTTCAATTTCAATGTTTTAATTAAAAACAAGAAAAATACACTATATGTATATTTTTCTCTTTAAAGTTACATAAACTACCCTATCTTAACCTTTCTATTGGTTTTAACAACATTTTGAAGAAAATCCCTTTTTCTTGTTACATAAAATGTAATACAAGCCATTTCAAGGAAAAAATATAAATTTCTTTTAGAAATAAGGATTTTACAGTATTTTTCTTTTCATATCCATGTTTTGATTGAAAATGAAGGAAAAAGCAAGAAATATATTGACTTTTTATAGCAATTCATTTTTTTCTCTCAATTTTGTATAAATTATCCCCTTTTCTGCATTTTTAGGAGTATTAACATCTTACCTAATAAAGACCATGTTTTTTAGTGAACAAAAAAGGAATATATGCCATTTCACGGAAAAAGTTCCTTTTCATCGAAAAAGTTATTTTTTCTACGGTTTTCTGCTTATTTCATTGTTTTCATAAAAAATAACCTTTTATTTCCATGTTTTGATTGAAAATGAAGGGAAAAGCAAGAAATATATTGAGTTTCATTTTTTTCTCTCAAAATTGCATAAATTATCCTCTTTTTAACGTTTTTAGTATAATTAACATCTTCTCTAAGAAAGACCATCTTTTTTAGTAAAGAAGAAAGGAATATATGCCATTTCACGGAAAAAGTTCCTTTTCAACGAAAAAGTGAATTTTTCTAAGGTTTTCTGCTTATTTCAATGTTTTCATAAAAAATTAACGTTTCATTTCCATGTTTTGATTGAAAATGAAGGAAAAAGCAAGAAATATATTGACCTTTTATATCAATTCATTTTTTTTCTGTCAAAATTGCATAAATTATTTCCTTTTCAGCGTTTTTAGGAGAATTAACATCTTATCTAATAAAGACTATCTTTTTAAGTGAAGAAAAAAATAAATATATGGCATTTGACGAAAAAAGTTGCTTTTCACCGAAAAAGTGATTTTTTCGATGATTTTCTGCATATTTCGTTGTTTTGATAAAAATTAACTTTTCATTTCCATGTTTTGATTGTAAATTAATGAAAAAGCAAGAAATGTATTGAAATTTTATTGCTATTCAATTTTTTCTCCCAAAATTAC
This sequence comes from Callinectes sapidus, assembly GCA_020233015.1. NCBI lineage: Eukaryota > Metazoa > Arthropoda > Malacostraca > Decapoda > Portunidae > Callinectes > Callinectes sapidus. The sequence goes on along the minus strand of CM035213.1, from coordinate 8,195,283 downwards.
ATAAATTATCCCTTTTTCAGCGTTTTTAAGAGAATTAACATCTTATCTAAGAAACACCATCTTTTTTTAATGAAGAAAAAAAATATATGCCATTTCACGAAAAAAAGTTCCTTTTCACCGAAAAAGTGAATATTTCGATGATTTTCTCCTTATTTCATTGTTTTCATAAATAATAAACAAAAAACAATGAATATTGGCACAATGTAATTTCTTGGCAAAAATTTCATAAACGACGTGCTTTTCAACGTTTTTAGGATTATCAACGGCATTTTACACAAAACCTTCTTTTTCAAGCGTAATATAGGCAATTTGAATAAATAAAAAAATTCGGCCTAAAAAGTGACTTTTTCAATGTTTATATCTTATTTTCATCTGTTGGAGGAAAAAGACCAGACATACATTCTTTTTTCGATAATATTTTTTTTAATTAAAAACAAGAAAAATACAATATATTTTTTTTCTCTTTAAAGTTACACAAACTACCCTATTTTAACTTTTTTATTGGTTTTAACAACATTTTGAAGAAAATCCCTTTTTCTTGTTACATAAAATGTAATACAAGCCATTTCAAGGAAAAAATATATATTTCTTTTAGAAAAAAGGATTTTACAGTATTTTTCTTTTCATATCCATGTTTTGATTGAAAATGAAGGAAAAAGCAAGAAATATATTGACTTTTTAAAGCAATTCATTTTTTTCCCTCAATTTTGCATAAATTATCCCCTTTTCAGCATTTTTAGGAGAATTAACATCTTATCTAAGAAAGACCATCTTTTTTAGTGAAGAAAAAAGGAATATATGCCATTTCACGGAAAAAGATCCTTTTCACCGAAAAAGTGAATTTTTCAATGGTTTTTTGCTTATTTCATTGTTTTCATAAAAAACAACCTTTCATTTCCATGTTTTGATTGAAAATGAAGGAAAAAGCAAGAAATATTTTGATTTTCATTTTTTTCTCTCAAAATTGCATAAATTATCCTCTTTCCAGCGTTTTTAGGAAAATTAACATCTTATCTAAGAAAGACCATCTTTTTTAGTGAATAAGAAAGGAATATATGCCATTTCACGGAAAAAGTTCCTTTTCAACGAAAAAGTTAATTTTTTTATGGTTTTCTGCTTATTTCAATGTTTTCATAAAAATTAACGTTTCATATCTATGTTTTGATTGAAAATGAAGAAAAAAGCAAGAAATATATTGACTTTTTATAACAATTCATTTTTTTCTGTCAAAATTGCACAAATTATCCCATTTTCAGCGTTTTTAGGAGAAATAATATCTTATTAAATAAAGACCATCTTTTTAAGTGAAGAAAAAAAGAAATATATGGCATTTCACGAAAAAAGTTGCTTTTTCAAAAGTGATTTTCTCGATGATTTTCTGCTTATTTCATTGTTTTCATAAAAATTAACTTTTTATTTCCATGTTTTGATTGAAAATGAAGGAAAAAGCAAGAAATATATTGACTTTTTATTGCTATTCAATTTTTTTCTCCCAAAATTACATAAATTATACCGTTTTCAGCGTTTTTAGGAGATTTAACATTTTATCTAAGAAAGACCATCTATTTTAATGAAGAAAAAAGGAATATATGCCATTTCACGAAAACAAGTTCCTTATCACCAAAAAAGTGAATATTTCGATGATTTTCTCCTTATTTCATTGTTTTCATAAATAATAAACAAAAAACAATGAATATTGCCGCAATGTACTTTCTTCTCAAAAATTTTATAAATGACGTGTTTTTCAACGTTTTTAGGAGTATCAACGGCATTTTACACAAAACCCTCTTTTACAAGCGTAATATAGGCAATTTTAATAAAGAAAAAATTCGGCCTAAAAAGTGACTTTTTCAATGTTTTTATCTTATTTTCACCTGTTGGTGGAAAAAGACCAGAAATACATTCTTTTTTCGACAATATATTTTTTTTCTCTAAAACTGCATAAATCACTTTTTTTCAATGTTTTAAGGAGATTTACAACTTTTTAAAGAAAACCCTCGCTTTTAGGAAAAAAAAATATGATTTTACACGAAGTCATTCTTTGATCATTTTCTTTTGATTTCAATGTTCTGATTAAAAACAAGAAGAAAAATCCTATATACATTTTCTTTCTCTGAAACTGTTCAAAGTACCCATTTTTGAACGTTTAAAAACATTTACAAAGAAACTTTTTCATGTTACAATATACTTTTTTATCTAAAATTTCAAAAACTACGTGTTTTTTAAACGTTTTTAGGAGTATTAACGGACTTTTACACGAAACCCACCTTTTACAATTATAACATATGCAATTTGAATTAAGAAAAAAAAATCTCCTGAAAATTGATTTTTTTTTTTATTTTTCATGTTATTTTCATTGGTTGATAGAAGAAAATAAAAAAAATAATTGTTTTTTACATTATATTTTTTCTCTAAAAATGCATAAATCATCTTTTTTTTAACGTTTTTTTTTTTTTTGATTGATTATCCCCTTTCCAGCGTTTTTAGGAGAATTAACATCTTATCTAAGAAACATCATCTTTTTAATGAAGAAAAAAAGAATATATGCCATTTCACGAAAAAAAGTTCCTTTTCACCGAAAAAGTTAATATTTCGATGATTTTCTCCTTATTTCATTGTTTTCATAAATAATAAACAAAAAACAATGAATATTGCCACAATGTACTTTCTTCTCAAAAATTTCATAAATAACGTGTTTTTCAAAGCTTTTAGGAGTATCAACGGCATTTTACACAAAACCCTCTTTTACAAGCGTAATATAGGCAATTTGAATAGAGAAAAAATTTGGCCTAAAAAGTTACTTTAAATGTTTTTATATTATTTTCATTTGTTGGTGGAAAAAGACCAGAAATACATTCTTTTTTCGACAATATTTTTTTTTTCTCTAAAACTGCATAAATGACTTTTTTCAATGTTTTATGGAGATTTACAACTTTTTAAAGAAAACCCTCGCTTGTAGGAAAAAAAATATGATTTTACACGAAAGGTCATTTTTTAATAATTTTCTCTTGATTTCAATGTTCTGATTAAAAACAAGAAAAAAACCCTATATACATTTTCTTTCTCTGAAACTGTACAAAGTATTTATTTTTGAACGTTTAAAAACATGTACAAAGAAACTTTATCATGTTACAATATACTTTTTTATATAAAATTTCAAAAACTACGTGTTTTTTAAACGTTTTTAAGTAGTATTAACGGCATTTTACACGAAACCCACCTTTTACAATTACAACATATGGAATTTGAATTAAGAAAAAAAATTCTGCTGAAAAGTGACTTTTTTTGTTTTGTTTTTCATGTTATTTTCATTGGTTGATAGAAGAAAAGCAAAAAAATAATTGTGTTTACGACAATATTTTTTTTCTCTAAAAATGCATAAATCATCCTTTTTTCAACGTTTTTTTTTTTTTTTTAATTTTAAAACTTTTCAAGGAAGCCGCTCTCTTTTAGAAAAAAAAGATGATTTTACTCCAAATCAATGATTTTCTATTGATTTGAAAGTTTTGATTAAAAGCAAGAGAAAAAACACTTTATACATTTCATTTCTCTAAAAGTATATAAACTACCAAATTTTAACCTTTTTGGACGTTTTAACAAGATTTTGAAAAAAAAACTTTTCCTTGTTGCAAAAAATAAAACATATAGATACCATTCAAGAAAGAAAATATTTCTTTATAAAAAAAAGGGATAATTTAAATGTTTCTATTTTAATTTCCATGTTTTGATTGAAAAGGAAAAAAAAAAAAACAAGAAATCCATGTAGTTTTTATGGCAAAACATTTTCTTTCCTTAAAATTCCATAAATTAACCGTGTTTCAACGTTTTTCAGTGTATTAACAATATTTTAAAGTAAACCCTCTTTTTCACATAAGTATAATTGTAATATATGTAATTTAACCAAAAAAAGTGTATTTTCTACCCTATTTTAACCTTTTTAGGAGTTTTACCAATATTTTTAGGTAAAATCTTTTTAATTTGAATAAAAAATATGCCACTTCAAAGAAAAAAAAAACAAATTTATGTCAAAATTTTCTTTGTTTCTCTTTTTCTATCCATGTTTTGATTGAAAATTAAAAAAAAGACACTTAAATTTTATAGCAGAACATTTTTTTTTCATCAATATTGCATAAATTACCTCTTTTTCAACGCTTTTAAAAGTATTAACAACATTTCAAAGAAAAACACTCAGTTTTAGTTAGTTAGTTTAGTTTTTACCTCCAAAAGTTAGTTTTTTTCAGTAATTATCTTTCAATTTCAATGTTTTAATTAAAAACAAGAAAAATACACTATATATATTTTTTTCTCTTTAAAGTTACAAAAACTACCCTATCTTAACCTTTTTATTGTTTTTAACATTTTGAAGAAAATCCCTTTTTTTTGTTACATAAAATGTAATACAAGCCATTTCAAGGAAAAAATATATATTTCTTTTAGAAAAAAGGATTTTACAGTATTTTTCTTTTCATATCCATGTTTTGATTGAAAATGAAGGAAAAAGCAAGAAATTTATTGACTTTTTATAGCAATTTTTTTTCTCTCAATTTTACATAAATTATCCCCTTTTCAGCATTTTTAAGAGAATGAACATCTTACCTAAGAAAGACCATCTTTTTTAGTGAAGAAAAAAGGAATATATGCCATTTCTCGGAAAAAGTTCCTTTTCACCAAAAAAGTGAATTTTTCCATGGTTTTCTGCTTATTTCATTGTTTTCAAAAAAATTAACCTTTCATTTCCATGTTTTGATTGAAAATGAAGGAAAAAGCAAGAAATATATTGACTTTTCATTTTTTTTCTCAAAATTGCATAAATTATCCTCTTTTCAACGTTTTTAGGAGAATTAACATATTATCTAAGAAAGAGCATTTTTTTTAGTAAAGAAGAAAGGAATATATGCCATTTCTCGGAAAAAGTTCCTTTTCAACGAAAAAGTGAATTTCTCTAAGGTTTTCTGCTTATTTCAAAGTTTTCATAAAAATTAACTTTTCATTTCCATGTTTTGATTGAAAATGAAGGAAAAAGCAAGAAATATATTGACTTTTTATATCAATTTTTTTTTTCTGTCTAAATTGCATAAATTATCCCCTTTTTAGCGTTTTTAGGAGAATTAACATCTTAACTAAGAAAGACCATCTTTTTAAGTGAGGAAAAAAAGAAATAAATGGCATTTCACGAAAAAAGTTGCTTTTCATTAAAAAAAGTTTTTTTTTCGGTGATTTTCTGCTCATTTCATTGTTTTCATAAAAATTACCTTTTCATTTACATGTTTTGATTGAAAATGAAGGAAAAAGCAAGAAATATATTGACTTTTTATTGATATTCAATTTTTTTCTCCCAAAATTACATAAATTATCCCCTTTTCAGCGTTTTTAGGAGAATTAACATCTTATCTACGAAAGACCATCTATTTTAATGAAGAAAAAAGGAATATATGCCCTTTCACGAAAAAAAGTTCCTTTTCACCAAAAAAGTGAATATTTCGATGATTTTCTCTTTATTTCATTGCTTTCATAAATAATAAACAAAAAACAATGAATATTGCCACAATGTACTTTCTTCTCAAAAATTTCATAGATGACGTGTTTTTCAACGTTATTAGGAGTATCAACGGCATTTTACACAAAACCTTCTTTTACAAGCGTAATATAGGCAATTTGAAAAAAAAAAAAAAAATCGGCCTAAAAAGTGACTTTTTCAATGTTTTTATCTTATTTTCATCTGTTGGTGGAAAAAGACCAGAAATACATTCTTTTTTCGACAATATATTTTTCTTTTCTAAAACTGCATAAATTACCCTTTTTTCAATGTTTTACGGAGATTTATAACTTTTTAAAGAAATCCCTCGCTTTTATGAAAAAATATATGATTTTACACGAAAAGTCATTTTTTAATAATTTTCTTTTGATTTCAATGTTCTGATTAAAAACAAGAAAAAAAGCCCTCTATACATTTTCTTTCTCTGAAACTGCACAAAGTACCTATTTTTGAACGTTTAAAAACATGTACAAAGAATTTTTTTCTTGTTACAATATACTTTTTTATCTAAAATTTCAAAAACTACGTGTTTTTTAAACGTTTTTAGGAGTATTAACGGCATTTTACACAAAACACAACTTTTACAATTATAACATATGCAATTTGAATTAAAAAAAAAATTCTGCTGAAAAGTGACTTTTTTTTTGTTTTTCATATTATTCATTCATATTATTCATTATTATTAATCATATTATATATTCGTTGATAGAAGAAAAGCAAAAAATTAATTGTTTTTTACGACAATATTTTTTTTCTCTAAAAATGAATAAATCATCCTTTTTTCAACTTTTTTTTTTTTGAGATTTTAAAACTTTTCAAGGAAGCCGCTTTCTTTTAGAAATAAAGGATGATTTTATTCGAAATCAATGATTTTTTATTGATTTCAAAGTTTTGATTAAAAACAAGAAAAAAGACACTTTATACATTTTCTTTCTCTGAAAGTATATAAACTCCCAAATTTTAACCTTTTTGGACGTTTTAACAACATTTTGAAGAAAAAAACCTTTTTCATGTTACAAAAAATAAAATATATAGATACCGTTCAAGAAAGAAAATATTTCTTTAAAAAAAGGGATAATTTTCTATTTTAATTCTATTTAATTCTATTTTAATTTCCATGTTTTGATTGAAAAGGAAAAAAAAAATCAAGAAATCCATGTAGTTTTTATAGCAAAACATTTTCTTTCCTTAAAATTCCATAAATTAACCGTGTTTCAACGTTTTTCAGAGTATTAACAATATTTTAAAGTAAACCCTCTTTTTCACATAAATATAATTGTAATATATGCAATTTAACCAAAAAAAAAGTGTATTTTCTACCCTATTTTAACCTTTTAGGAGTTTTAACAATATTTTGAGGGAAAATCTTTTTAATTTAAATTTTAAAATATGCCATTTCAAAGAAAAAAAAATTTAAGTCAAAATTCTCTTTGTTTCTCTTTTTCTATCCATGTTTTGATTGAAAATGAAGGAAAAACACCCTTAAATTTTATAGCAGTACATTTTTTTCATCAATATTGCATAAAATACCTCTTTTTCAACGCTTTTAGGAGTATTAACAACATTTCAAAGAAAAACACTCAGTTTTAGTTAGTTAGTTTAGTTTTTACCTCCAAAAGTGAGTTTTTTTTCAGTAATTATCTTTCAATTTCAATGTTTTAATTAAAAACAAGAAAAATACACTATATAAATTTTTTTCTCTTTAAAGATATATAAAATACCCTATCTTAACCTTTTTCTTGGTTTTAACAACATTTTGAAGAAAATCCCTTTTTCTTGTTACATAAAATGTAATACAAGCCATTCCAATGAAAAAATATATATTTCTCTTAGAAAAAAGGATTTTACAGTATTTTTCTTTTCATATCCATGTTTTGATTGAAAATGAAGGAAAAAGCAAGAAATATATTGAGTTTTTATAGCATTTCATTTTTTTCTCTCTATTATGCATAAATTATCCCCTTTTCAGCATTTTTTGGAGAATTAACATCTTATCTAAGAAAGACCATCTTTTTTAGTAAAGAAGAAAGGAATATATGTCATTTCACGGAAAAAGATCCTTTTCAAAGAAAAAGTTAATTTTTCTAAGGTTTTTTGCTTATTTCAATGTTTTCATAAAAATTAACGTTTCATTTCCATGTTTTGGTTGAAAATGAAGGATAAAGCAAGAAATATATTGACTTTTTATATCAATTCATTTGTTTTCTGTCAAAATTGCATAAATTACCCCGTTTTTCAGCGTTTTTAGGAGAATTAACATCTTATCTCAGAAAGACCATCTTTTTAAGTGAAGAAAAAAAGAAATATATGGCATTTCACGAAAAAAGTTGCTTTTCACCGAAAAAGTGATTTTTTCGATGTTTTTTTTGCTTATTTCGTTGTTTTCATAAAAATTAACTTTTCATTTCCATGTTTTGATTGAAAATTAATGAAAAAGCAAGAAATGTATTGAATTTTTATTGCTATTCAATTTTTTCTCCCTAAATTACATAAATTATCCCTTTTTCAGCGTTTTTAAGAGAATTAACATCTTATCTAAGAAATACCATCTTTTTGAATGAAGAAAAAAGAAATATATGCCATATCACGAAAAAAAGTTCCTTTTCACCAAAAAAGTGAATATTTCGATGATTTTCTTTTTATTTCATTGTTTTCATAAATAATAAACAAAAAACAATGAATATTACCGCAATGTACTTTCTTGTCAAAAATTTCATAAATGACGTGTTTTTTAACGTTTTTAGGAGTATGAACGGCATTTTACACAAAACATTCTTTTACAAGCGTAATATAGGCAATTTGAATAAATAAAAAAATTCGGCCTAAAAAGTGACTTTTTCAATGTTTTTATCTTATTTTCATCTCTTGGTGGAAAAAGACCAGAAATACATTCTTTTTTCGACAATATATTTTTTTCTCTAAAACTGCAAAAATGACCTTTTTTTCAATGTTTTACGAAAATTTACAACTTTTTAAAGAAAACCCTCGCTTTTAGGAAAAAAATATGATTTTACACGAAAAGTCATTTTTTAATATTTTTCTTTTTATTTCAATGTTCTGATTAAAAACAAGAAAAAAAACTCTATATACATTTTCTTTCTCTGAAACTGTACAAAGTACCCATTTTTGAACGATTAAAAACATGTACAAAGAACCTTTTTCAAGTTATAATACACTTTTTTATCTAAAATTTAAAAAACTACGTGTTTTTTAAACGTTTTTACAAGTATTAATGGCATTTTACACGAAACCCACCTTTTACAATTATAACATATGCAATGTGAATTAAGAAAAAAAATTTTGCTGAAAAGAGACTTTTTTTTTTGTTTTTCATGTTATTTTCATTGGTTGATAGAAGAAAAGCAAAAAATTATTTTTTTTTACAATATATTTTTTTCTCTAAAAATGCATAAATCATCCTTTTTTCAACGTTTTATTTTTTTTTTTTTTTGAGATTTTAAAACTTTTCAAGGAAGCTGCTCTCTTTTAGTAAAAAGGATGATTTTACTCCAAATCAATGATTTTCTATTGATTTCAAAGTTTTGATAAAAAACAAGAAAAAAAACACTTTAAACATTTTCTTTCTCTGAAAGTATATAAACCACCAAATTTTAACCTTTCTGGACGTTTTAACAACATTTTGAAGAAAAAACCTTTTTCATGTTACAAAAAATAAAATATATAGATACCGTTCAAGAAAGAAAATATTTCTTTAAAAAAGAGGGATAATTTAAATGTTTCTATTTTAATTTCCATGTTTTGATTGAAAAGGAAGAAAAAATTAACTAATCCATGTAGTTTTTATGGCAAAACATTTTCTTTCCTTAAAATTCCATAATTTACCCGTGTTTCAACATTTTTCAGTGTATTAACAAAAATTTTTAGTAAACCCTCTTTTTCACATAAATATAATTGTAATATATGCAATTTAACCAAAAAAAGTGTATTTTCTACCCTATTTTAACATTTTTAGGAGTTTTAACAATATTTTGAGGGAAAATCTTTTTAATTTAAATTTTAAAATATACCATTTCAAAGAAAAAAACAAATTTATGTCAAAATTTTCTTTGTTTCTCTTTTTCTATCCATGTTTTGATTAAAAATGAAAGAAAAAGACACTTAATTTTTATAGCAGTACATTTTTTTTCATCAATATTCCATAAATTACCTCTTTTTCAACGCTTTTAAGAGTATTAACAACATTTCAAAGAAAAACATTCAGTTTTAGTTAGTTAGTTTAGTTTTTACCTCTAAAAGTGAGTTTTTTTCAGTAATTATCTTTCAATTTCAATGTTTTAATTAAAGACAAGAAAAATACACTATATATATTTTTTTCTCTTTAAAGTTACATAAACTACCCTATCTTAACCTTTCTATTGGTTTTAACAACATTTTGAAGAAAATCCCTTTTTTCTTGTTACATAAAATGTAATACAAGCCATTTCAATGAAAAAATACATATTTCTTTTAGAACAAAGGATTTTACAGTATTTTTCTTTTCATATCCATGTTTTGATTGAAAATGAAGGAAAAAGCAAGAAATATATTGACTTTTTATAGCAATTCATTTTTTTCTCTCAATTTTGCATAAATTATCCCCTTTTCTGCATTTTTAGGAGAATTAACATCTTATCTAAGAAAAAACCATCTTTTTTAGTGAAGAAAAAAAAATATATGCCATTTCACGGAAAAAGTTCCTTTTCATCGAAAAAGTTAGTTCTTAAATGGTTTTCTGCTTATTTCATTGTTTTCATAAAAAATAACCTTTCATTTCCATGTTTTGATTGAAAATGAAAGAAAAAGCAAGAAATATATTGACTTTCACTTTTTCTCTCAAAATTGCATAAATAATCCTCTTTTCAACGTTTTTAGGAGAATTAACATCTTATCTAAGAAAGACCATCTTTTTTAATAAAGAAGAAAGGAATATATGCCATTTCACGGAAAAAAGTTCCTTTTCAACGAAAAAGTGAATTTTTCTAAGATTTTCTGCTTATTTCAATGTTTTCATAAAAATTAACCTTTCATTTCCATGTTTTGATTGAAAATGAAGGAAAAAGTAAAAAATATATAGACTTTTTATATCAATTCTTTTTTTTTCTGTCAAAATTGCATAAATTATCCCCTTTACAGCGTTTTTTGGAGAATTAACATCTTATCTAAGAAAGACCATCCTTTTAAGTGAAGAAAAAAATAAATATATAGCATTTCACGAAAAAGTTGCTTTTCACCGAAAAAGTGATTTTTTCGATGATTTTCTGCATATTTCGTTGTTTTAATAAAAATTAACTTTTCATTTCCATGTTTTGATTGAAAATGAAAGAAAAAGCAAGAAATGTATTGACTTTTTATTGCTATTCAATTTTTTCTCCCAAAATTACATAAATTATCCCCTTTTCAGCGTTTTTATGAGAATTTACATCTTATCTAAGAAAGACCATCTTTTTTAATGAAGAAAAAAAGAATGTATGCCATTTCACGAAAAAAAGTTCCTTTTGACCGAAAAAATTAATATTTCGATGATTTTCTCCTTATTTCATTGTTTTCATAAATAATAAACAAAAAAACAATGAATATTGCCACAATGTACTTTCATGTCAATTAACATCTTATCTAAGAAAGACCGTCTTTTGTAATGAAGAAAAAAGGAATATATGCCCTTTCACGAAAAAAAGTTCCTTTTCACCAAAAAAGTGAATATTTCGAAGATTTTCTCCTTATTTCATTGTTTTCATAAATAATAAACAAAAAACAATGAATATTGCCACAATGTACTTTTTTCTCAAAAATTTCATAAATGACGTGTTTTTCAACGTTTATAGGAGTATCAACGGCATTTTACACAAAATCACCTTTTACAAGTGTAATATAGGCAATTTGAATAAAATAAAAAAATCGGCCCAAAAAGTGATTTTTTCAATGTTTTTATCTTATTTTCATCTGTTGGTGGAAAAAGAGCAGAAATACATTGTTTTTTCGAAAAAAACATTTTTCTCTATAACTACATAAATGACTCTCTTTTCAATTTTTTACGGAGATTTACAACTTTTCAGAGAAAACCCTTTCTTTTAGAAAAAAAAATATTATTTTACACGAAAAGTCATTTTTTAATAATTCTCTTTCGATTTCCATGTTCTGATTAAAAACAAGAAAAAAAAAACACTATATACATTTTTTTTTCTCTGAAACTGTACAAAGTAACCATTTTTGAACGTTTAAAAATATGTACAAAGAAACTTTTTCATGTTACAATATACTTTTTTATCTAAAATTTCAAAAACTACGTGTTTTTTTAAACGTTTTTAGGAGTATCTATTAACGGCATTTTACACGAAACACACCTTTTACAATAAAAACATATGCAATTTGAATGAAGAAAAAAAAAAAAAAAAAATCTGCTAAAACGTGACATTTTTTTGTTTTTCATTTTATTTTTACTGGTTCATAGAAGAAAAGCAAAATATTAATTGTTTTTTACGACAATATTTTTTTTTCTCTAAAAATGCATAAATCATTCTTTTTTCAACATTTTTTTAGGAGATTTTAAATCTTTTTTAAGGAATCCGCTCTCCTTTAGAAAAAAAAAACAGGATGATTTTACTTCAAATCAATGATTTTCTATTGATTTCAATGTTTATAATAAAAAAAAGGGAAAAAAACACTTTATACGTTTCCTTTCTCAGAAAGAATAAAAACTACAAAATTTAAACCTTTTTGGACGTTTTAACAACATTTTGAAGAAAAAACCTATTTCATGTTACAAAAAATGGAATATATATATACCGTTCAAGAAAGAAAATATTTCTTTAAAGAAAAGGGATAATTTAAATGTTTCTATTTTAATTTCCATGTTTTTATTGAAAAGGAAGAAAAAATCAAGAAATCCATGTAGTTTTTATGGCAAAACATTTTCTTTCCTTAAAATTCCATAAATTACCCGTGTTTCAACGTTTTTCAGAGTATTAACAATATTTTAAAGTAAACCCTCTTTTGAACATAAATATAATTGTAATATTTGCAATTTAACCAAAAAAAAAGTGTATTTTCTACCCTATTTTAATCTTTTTAGGAGTTTTAACAATATTTTGAGAAAAAATCTTTTTAATTTAAATAAAAATCATGCCTTTTCAAAGAAAAAAAATTATGTCAAAATTTTCTGTTTCTCTTTTTCTTTCCATGTTTTGATTGAAAATGAAGGAAAAAGACACTGAAATTTTATAGCAGTACGTTTTTTTTCATCAATATTGCATAAATTACCTCTTTTTCAGCCCTTTTAAGAGTATTAACAACATTTCAAAGAAAAACGCTCAGTTTTAGTTAGTTAGTTTAGTTTTTATCTCCAAAAGTGAGTTTTTTTCAGTAATTATCTTTCAATTTCAATGTTTTCATTAAAAACAATAAAAATACACTATATATATTTTTTCTCTTTAAAGTTACATAAACTACCCTATTTTAACCTTTTTATTGGTTTTAGCAACATTTTTAAGAAAATCCTTTTTTCTTGTTACATAACATGTAATACAAGCCATTTCAAGGAAAAAATATACATTTCTTTTAGAAAAAAAAAATTTACAGTATTTTTCTTTTCATTTCCATGTTTTGATTGAAAATGAAGGAAAAAGCAAGAAATATATTGACTTTTTATAGCAATTCATTTTTTTCTTTCAAAATTGCATAAATTATCCCCCTTTCAGCGTTTTTTAGAGAATTAACATCTAATCTAAGAACACCATTTTTTTTAGTGAAGAAAAAAGGTATATATGCCATTCCACGGAAAAAGTTCCTTTTCACCGAAAAACTGATTTTTTCGATGATCTGCTTATTTCATTATTTTCATAAAAGAATAACTTTTCATTTCCATGTTTTCATTGAAAATGAAGGAAAAAGCAAGAAATATACTGACTTTTTATTGCAATTAATTTTTTTCTCTCAAAATTGCATAAATTATCCCCTTTTCAGCGTTTTCAGGAGAATTAACATCTTATCTCAGAAAGACAACCTTTTTTAGTGAAGAAAATAGGAATATATGCCATTTCACAAAAAAAGATCCCTTTCTCGGAAAAAGTGAATTTTTCGATGATTTTCTGCTTATTTCATAGTTTTCATAAATAATAATAAAAAAAAACTGAATATTGCGACAATATACGTTTTTCTCAAAAATTTCATAAATAACGTATTTTTCAACGGGTTTAGGAGTATCAACGGCATTTTACACAAAATTCCCTTTTACATGTAAAATATAGGCAATTTGAATAAAGAAAAAAATTCTGCTTTAAAAAGTGACTTTTTCAATGTTTTTATCTTATTTTCATCTCTTGGTGGAAAAAAAGCAAAAATACATTATTTTTTCAACAATATATTTTTTTCTCTAAAACTGCATAAATGACCCTTTTTTTCAATGTTTTACGGAGATTTACAACTTTTCAAAGAGAACCCCTCTTTTAGGAAAAAAATATGATTTTACACGATAAATCATTTTTTAATAATTTTCAATTGATTTAAATGTTTTGGTTAAAAACAATAAATAAACATGATGTACATTTTCTTTCTGTGAAACTGTACAAAGTACCGATTTTTGAACGTTTAAAAGCATGTAGAAAGAAACTGTTTTATGTTACAATATACATTTTTAACTAAAATTTTAACAATTACGTGTTTTTTAAACGTTTTTAGGAGTATCAACAACATTGTACACGAATCCCATCTTTTACAATTATAACATATGCAATTTGAATTAAGAAAAACAAATTCTGCTGAAAAGTAACTTTTTTTATGTTTTCAGTGTTATTTTCATTGGTTGATAGAAGAAAAGCAAAAATTTATGGTTTTTTACGACAAAATTTTTTTTCTCTAAAAATGCATAAATCATCCTTTTTTCAACGTTTTTTTGGAGATTTAAAACTTTTCAAGGAAGCCGCTCTCTTTTAGAAAAAAAAGGATGATTTTACTCCAAATCAATGATTTTCTATATTTCAATGTTTTGATTAAAAACAAGATAAAAAAAAATTTATACATTTCATTTCTTTGAAAGTATATAAACTACCAAATTTTAACCTTTTTGGACATTTTAACAACATTTTGAATTTTTTTTTTTTAATGTTACGAAAAAATATAACATATATATACCGTTCAAGAAATAAAATATTTCTTTCCAAAAAGGGATAATTTAAATGTTTCTATTTTAATTTCCATATTTGATTGAAAATGAAAGAAAAATCGAAAAATACATGTAGTTTTTATGGGAAAATATTTTCTTTCCTTAAAATTCCATAAATTAACCGTGTTTCAACGTTTTTCAGAGTATTAAAAATATTTCAAAGTAAAACTCTTTTTCACATAAATGTAAATTTAATATATGCAATTTAACCAAAAATAAGTATATTTTCTACCTTATTTTAACGTTTTCAGGAGTTTTAACAATTTTTTGAGGAAAAATCTTTTTAATTTAAATAAAAAAGTATGTCATTTCAAAGAAAAAACAAATTTTATCAAAATTTTCTTTTTTTCTCTTTTTTTATCCATGTTTTGATTGAAAATGAAGAAAAAGGATACTGAAATTTTATAGGAGAACATATTTTTTCATCAATATTGCATAAATTATCTCATTTTCAGCGTATTTAAGAGTATTAACAACTTTTCAAAGAAAACCACTCAGTTTTAGTTAGTTTAGTTTTTACCTCCAAAAGTGAGTTTATTTCAGTAATTATCTATCAATTTCAATGTTTTAAATTAGAAACAAGAAAAATACACTATATATATTTTTTTCTGTTTAAAGTTAAATAAACTACCCTATTTTAACCTTTGCATTGGTTTTAACAACATTTTGAAGAAGATCTCTTTTTCTTGTTATATAAAATGTAATACAAGCCATTTCAAAGAAAAATATATATTTCTTTTAGAAAAAGGATTTTACAGTATTTTTCTTTTCATATCCATGTTTTGATTGAAAATAAAGGAAAAACCAAGAAATTTATTGACTTTTTATAGCAATTCATTTTTTTTTCTCAAAATTTCATAAATTAACCCTTTTTCAGCATTTTTAGGAGAATTAACATCTTACCTAAAAAAGACCAACTTTATTTAGTGAAGAACAAAGGAATAATACCATTTTAAAGAAAAAGTTCCTTTTCACCGAAAAAGTGAATTTTTCGATGATTTTCTGCTTATTTCATTGTCTTCATAAAAAATAACTTTTCCTTTCCCTGTTTTGATTGAAAATGAAGGAAAAAGCAAGAAATATATTGACGTTTTATTGCAATTCATTTTTTTCTCAGAAAAATTCATAAATTATCCCTTTTTCAGCGTTTTTAGGAGAATTAACATCTTATCTAAGAAAGACCATCTTTATAAGCGAAGAAAAAAAATATATATGCCATTTCACCAAAAAAAGTTGCTTTTCACCGAAAAAGTGATTTTTCTATGATTTTCTACTTATTTCATTGTTTTCATAAAAAATAAATATTGATTTCCATGTTTTGATTGAAAATGAAGTAAAAAGCAGGAAATATATTGACTTTTTATGGGAATTAATTTTTTTTCTCTCAAAATTACATAAATTATCCCCTTTTTAGCGTTTTTAGAAGAATTTACATCTTATCTAAGAAAGACCATCTTACTTTTAGTGAAGAAAAAAAAGGAATATTACCATTTCACGAAAAAAGTTCCTTTTTACTGAAAAAGTGGATATTTCGATGATTTTCTGCTTATTTCATTGTTTTCATAAATAATAAACAAAAAACCCTGAATATTGCGACAATATACTTTTTTCTAAAAAAAATCATAAATGACGTGTTTTTTAACGTTTTTATGAGTATCAACAGCATTTTACACAAAAACCTTTTTCATGTTACAAAAAATGTAATATATATATATATATATATATATAGGATATATATATATATATATATATAGATATATATAGTATATATATATATATATATAATGTTCAAAAAAGAAAATATTTCTTTCAAAAAAAAGGATAATTTAAATGTTTCTATTTTAATTTCCATGTTTTGATTGAAAAGTAAGATAAATTCAAGAAATCCATGGCAAAACATTTTCTTTTCTTAAAATTATATAAATTACCCGTGTTTCAACATTTTTCAGAATAGTAACAATATTTTAAAGTAAACCCTCTTTTTCACATAAATATAAATGTAATATTTGCAATTTAACCAAAAAAAGTGTATTTTCTACCCTATTTTAACCCTTTTAGGAGTTTTAACAATATTTTGTGTAAAAATCTTTTTAATTAAAAAAAAACAATGCCATTTCAAAGAAAAAACAAATTTATTTCAATATTTTCTTTGTTTCTCTTTTTCTCTCCATGTTTTGATTGAAAATGAATGAAAAAGACACTTGAATTTTATATCAGTAGATTTTTTCATCAATATTGCATAAATTATCTTTTTTTCAGTGCTTTTAAGAGTATTAACAACATTTCAAAGAAAAACACTCAGTTTTAGTTAGTTAGTTAAGTTTTTACCTCCAAAAGTGAGTTTTTTTCAATAATTATCTTTCAATTTCAATGATTTAATTAAAAACAAGAAAATACACTATGTATTTTTTTTTCTCTTTAAAATTACATAAACTACCCTATTTTAACCTTTCATTGGTTTTAACAACATTTTGAAGACAATCCCTTTTTCTTGTTACAAAAAAATTAAAACAAGCCATTTCAAAGAAAAACATATATTTCTTTTAGAAAAAAGGATTTCACAGTATTTTTCTTTTCATTTCCATGTTTTGATTGAAAATGAAAGAAAAAGCAGGAAATATATTGACTTTTTAAAGCAATTCATTTTTTTCTCTCAAAATTGCATAAATTATCCCCTTTTCAGCGTTTTTAGGAGTATTAACATCTTCTCTAAGACGATCTTTTTTAGTGAAGAAAAAAGGAATATATGCCATTTCACGGAAAAAGTTCCTTTTCACTGAAAAAGTTAATTTTTCGAAGGTTTTCTGCTTATTTCATTGTTTTCATGAAAAATAACTTTTCATTTCCATGTTTTGATTGAAAATGAAGGAAAAAGCAAGAAATATATTGACTTTTTATAGCAATTCATTTTTTTCTCTCAAAATAGCATAAATTATCCTCTTTTCAGCGTTTTTAGGAGAATTAACATCTTATCAAGAAAGACCATCTTTTTTAGTGAAGAAAAAAGGAATATATACCATTTCACGGAAAAAGTTCATTTTCACCTAAAAAATGAATTTTTCGATGGTTTTCTGCTTATTTCATTGTTTTCATAATAAATAACTTTTAATTTCCATGTTTTGATTGAAAATTAAAGACAAGGCAAGAAATATATTGAATTTTTTTCCAATTCATTTTTTTTCTCTCAAAATTGCATACATTATCCCCTTTTAAGCGTTTTAAGGACAATTAACATTTTATCTAAGAAAGACAATCTCATTAAACGAAGAAAAAAAGAAATATATGCCATTTAACAAAAAAAAAGGTGCTATTCACCGAAAAAGTGTTTTTTCGATGATTTTCTGTTTATTTTATTGTTTTCATAAAAATTAACTTTTCATATCCATGTTTTGATTGAAAATGAAGGAAAAATCAAGAAATATATTGACTTTTTATTGCAGTTCATTATTTTGTCTCTCAAAATTGCATAAATTATCCCCTTCTCAACGTTTTCAGGAGAATTAATATCTTATCTAATAAAGACCATCTTTCTAAGTAAACAAAAAGGAATATATGCCATTTCACGAAAAAATTTCCTTTTCACCGAAAAAGGGAGTATTTCGATGATTTTCTGCTTATTTCATTGTTTTCATAAATAATAAACAAAAAACAATGGATACTATGACAATATACTTTTTTCTAAAAAATTTAATAAATGACGTGTTTTTTAACGTTTTTAGCAGTATTAACGGCATTTTACACAAAACCCCTTTTACAAGTGTAATATAGGCAATTTGAATAAAGAAAAAAAATTCTGCCTAAAAAGGGACTTTTTCAATGTTTTTATCTTATTTTCATCTGTTGGTGGAAAAAAAGCAAAAATACATTCTCTTTTCGACAATATATTTTTTTCTCTTAAACTGCATAAATGACCCCTTTTTCAATGTTTTACGGAGATTTACAAATTTTCAAAGAAAACTCTCTCTTTTTGGAAAAAATATGATTTTACACTAAAAGTCATTTTTTAATCATTTTCTTTTCATTTCAATGTTTTGATTAAAAACAAGAAAATAAACACTATATACATTTTCTTTCTTTGAAACTGTACAAAGTACCCAATTTTGAACGTTTAAAAACATGTAGAGAGAAACATTTTCATGTTACAATATCCTTTTTTATCTAAAATTTCAAAAATTACGCGTTTTTTAAACGTTTTTAGGAGTATCAATGGCATTTTACACGAGACCCACCTTTTACAATTATAACATATGCAATTTGAATTAAGAAAAAAAATCTACTAAAAAGTGACTTTTTTATGTTTTTTAAGTTATTTTCATTGGTTGATAGAAGAAAAGCAAAAAATTAATTGTTTTTTACGACAATATCTTTTTCTCTAAAAATGCATAAATCATACTTTTTTCAACGTTTTTTTTTTTTTTAGATTTAAAACTTTTCAAGGAAGCCGCTCTCTTTTAGAAAAAAAAGGATAATTTTACTCCAAATCAATGATTATCTATTGATTTCAATGTTTTGATTAAAAACAAGAGAAAAAACACTTTATACATTACCCTTCTCTGAAAGTATATAAACTACCAAATCTTAACCTTTTTGGACGTTTTAACAATATTTTGAAGAAGAAACCTTTTTCATGTTACAAAAAAAGTAATATATATATCCCGTTCAAGAAAGAAAATATTTCTTTCAAATAAAGGGATAATTTTAATGTTTCTATTTTAATTTCCATGTTTTGATTGAAAAGGAAGGAAAAATCAAGAAATCCATATAGTTTTTATGGCAAAACATTTTCTTTCCTTAAAATTAAATAAATTACCCGTGTTTCAACGTTTTTTTAGAGTATTAACAATATTTTAAAGTAAACCCTCTTTTTCACATAAATATAATTGTAATATATGCAATTTAACCAAGAAAAAGTGTATTTTCTACCCTATTTTAACCTTTTTAGGAGTTTTAACAACATTTTGAGGAAAAATCTTTTTAATTTAAATAAAAAGTATGCCATTTCAAAGAAAAAAGCAAATTTATGTCAAAATTCTCTTTGTTTTACTTTTTCTATCCATGTTTTGATTGAAAATGAAGGAAAATGACACTTAAATTTTATAGCAGTACATTTTTTTCATCAATATTTTATAAATTACCTCTTTTTCAGCGTTTTTAACATTTCAAAGAAAAACACTCAGTTTTAGTTAGATAGTTTAGTTTTTACCTCTAAAAGTGAGTTTTTTTCAGTAATTATCTTTCATTTTCAATGTTTTAATTAAAAACAAGAAAATGCACTGTATATTTTTTTTTCTCTTTTAAGTTACATAAACTACCCTATTTTAACCTTTTCATTGCTTTTAACAACATTTTGAAGAAAATCCCTTTTTCTTGTTACATAAAATGTAATACAAGCCATTTCTAGGAAAAAATATATATTTCTTTTAGAAAAATGATTTTACAGTATTTTTCTTTTCACTTCCATGTTTTGATTGAAAATGAAGGAAAAAGCAAGAAATATATTGACTTTTTATAGCAATTCAATTTTTTTCTCAAAATTGCGTAAATTATCGCCTTTTTAGCTTTTTTAGGAGAATTAACATCTTATCTAAGAAAGACCATCTTTTTTTTAGTGAAGAAAAAAGGAATATATGCCTTTTCACGGAAAAAGTTCCTTTTCACCGAAAAAGTGAATTTTTCGATGATTTTGTAGCAGCACACTACTTCAGTCTGCCTTTAAATATACTGTAGCAGCACACTACTTCAGTCTTTCCTTAAATATACCATTCTCACATTCTGTCTGTCTTGAGCGCAGACTATTTCATTTGTAATATATATCATTCCTTTATATATCATTTCATCCGTTCTACATACACATCATACACAAACCAACATACACATTAAAAGACACATAAATATTCCTTTCAACCATTATCCATTCTTAACACTGCACTCATCATACACACATCTCACACCATAATCAAATACCAGATAATATATTACTAATGAAAATCTATACGTATACCAAAGATATAAAGTGAATAAAGAAGAGAGTAACAAGAGTGGATTTCCTTCACCTTCACTAGAATAAGCATTAGCGGACTCAACACGGCTGATATCACACATCGGTTTTGCTTATCCTACTCTCGCATCCAGAAGGCATTAGCGGACTCAACACGGCTGAGATCACATCTCGGTTTTGCCTTCACAACAATTGGTGACTCCTGGAGTGACCTGTATTTCGGAGACAGAATCGAACGACGGCTACAGGACGTCTCTGCCTGTCCCTCCCCCGCCGCCGTTCGCCACCCCCCTTCCCTTCTCTCCGTACAATCGCCTTCTACCACGGCACCACCACCTCAATCCACCATGTCAAACGAAGAGCCTCCACAGGCCGCCCCTCCGCGCACCTGTCTTCACTCCGCACGACCCTACCATCTGGTTCACCATCCTTGAGGTGAATTTCAGAGCCCACAAGATTGCAAGCAGTTTTGCGCAGTTCAGCCACGCCTGCACCCTCCTGCCGTCAGATGTGGTTTCCCAGGTTTCTGACGCGATCGCCAGCGCCTCCACCTCCAACACGCCCTACGAAGACCTCAAGAAGGCGGTCCTTGCCCGTCTTGAGTCCTCCGTCTCTGCACGTCTTCAGGCGTTACTATCAAAGGAGGAACTCGGGAACGAAAAACCGTCTGACCTCCTTCGTCGTATGAAAAGACTTCTGGGTGACAAGTTCGATTCGTTTGACAGAACTCTATTCACCCATCTCTTCTATCAACGCTTGCCCCCTGCCTGCAGCGCAACCTGTTCAGTGTAAAGGACAAGCTATCGCTGAACGACCTGGCGCAGCTCGCAGACGACTACATGGCATCCACTCCGGCTGAGCATCCTCCATCTGTCGCCACCGTCTCCTCTACCTCTGACACACAGCAGTTGGTACACCTCATAACCCATCTGACGCTGAAGGTGAACTCCTTGGAGGAACGACTCAGCGACACTCAGCGTTACCACCCCCCGCCACATCGGTCTCGCTCTCCACGACCCTATCGTCTCTCACGGTCTGGGTCCAGAGGTAGTCGCTCCCGCACGCCAGGTGTATCCTACTACCACAACCGTTTCGGGAACGACGCAATAAAGTGCACCAAACCCTGCTCCTTCAACGCTCCACCGTTAAACCAGACCGGCGGATGCTGATGGCGCACAACATCCGCCAAATCACCTCGAAACTGCTCCAAGTCCACGACCGTCTCACTGGTTTCAACTTCCTTGTCGATACTTGCGCAGAAGTTAGTGTCTTACCCGCCACACAGACCCAGAAGTTGCTAACCCCTACCACTCACCTCTACGCAGCAAACAACTCCAGGATCCCTGTCTTCCAGCGGCAGACGTTGACACTGGAACTCTCCCTCCGTCGGTCGTTCACCTGGACATTCTACGTGGCAGCAGTTTCCCAACCCATCCTCGGCGCCGATTTCCTGCAACACTTCAACCTCCTGGTTGACCTTGGAAGTCGCAAGCTCCTGGAACCTCTCACTTCACTCTGGACGCGAGGCAAGACTACACCCGGCGTTAGTACTGGATTCTCCACCATAAGTCGGGACAACCAGTTGGCGTCGCTGTTCTCGAGTTACCCGGCTCTCACGCAGCAGTACTCAGCCACTACGCCCATCAAGCATCACGTGACTCATTGCATTGACACATCTGGTCCGCCTGTCTTCGCTAAGGCCCGCCGCCTTGCACCTGAACGCTACAGACAGGTAAAAGAAGAATTTGAATCCCTTATGCAACAAGGCATTATTCGCCCCAGCTACAGCAACTGGTCTTCAGCTCTCCACGTCGTCTCCAAGAAGAATGGCGACATCAGACCATGTGGAGACTACAGATCCCTGAACTCCTGCACACAACTTGACCGCTATCCTGTGCCCAACATCCAGGAGTTCTCTTCACAACTTCATGGATCCACCATCTTAACGAGGATCGACCTTGTCAAGGCTTTTCACCAAATTCCCATCGAGCCTGCAGACATCCCGAAGACGGGCATCATCACACCCTTTGGCCTCTACGAATACACCAGGATGCCCTTCGGTCTGAAGAACTCTGCACAGACCTTCCAACGGTTTATGGATGAAGTATTGCGCGGTCTCCAGTTCTGCTTCACATATGTCGACGACATCCTCATCGCCAGTTCTGATGCTGACACACACCGGCCCACCTCGAACAAGTCTTCACTCGCCTTCAGGACTACGGCATCCAAGTTAACGTCGACAAGTCACAGTTCGGCGTGTCCACAATCGACTTTCTTGGCCACACAGTATCTACTTCTGGCATCACCCCCACCTCATCTCGCTGTAAAGCCATCCAGGAGTTCCCGAAGCCTACCACACAGCGCCAACTGAAGCAGTTTCTGGGGATGCGCAACTATTATAATCGCTTCATCCCCCGCTGCGCACAGCTCCTCCAGCCTCTCTACTCCATGTTGAAGCCTGCCAAGAAAGGCCAGTCCATCACCCTGGACGGGACCTCCGAAGCTGTCGACGCCTTTCTCGCTGCAAGGACCGCACTCGCCGACGCCTCTTCCCTTGACTTCCCCACCCCAGACGCCGCCATCTCTATCGCCACCGACGCTTCTGACACCGGCATTGGGGCAGTCTTGCAACAGCACGTTCAAGGCGTGTGGAAGCCACTCGCTTTCTTTTCAAAGAAGCTCAAGAGTGCCGAGACTAAGTACAGCACTTATGACAGAGAACTCCTCGCCATCTACAAGGCAGTCAAACACTTCCGGTACTTCGTCGAAGGTCGCCCAGTCAACATCTACACTGACCATAAACCACTAACCACCATCTTCAACAACAACAAGACATCCTATTCCCCAAGGCAACTACGTCACATTGACTACATCTCCCAGTTCACCACGGACCTCCGCTTCATCAAGGGCGACGACAACGCTCCCGCCGACGCCCTTTCCCGTAACATCTGCGCGACCTCCACCTCTCTCATCGACTACGCCGCAATTGCTGCTGACCAGGCCTCTGATCCTGAGTTGCAGCAGCTAAAGAAAAATGCCGCACTGTCCATGAAGAGGATCCAGCTCCCGGGAACACAAGTGCACCTTTACGCTGACGTCTCCACCGACACCGTCCGGCCATACCTACCGAAGAAACACCGGTATCCCCTCTTTCGTCAGCTGCACGACCTTTCCCACCCTGGCATTCGGACTACGCAGCGGATGATGACCTCCAGGTTCATCTGGATGGGTATGAACAAGGAGGTCAGGGAGTGGACACGCACCTGCGTCCCTTGCCAAGCCTCCAAGGTGACACGACACACACGTTCCCCTCCCGGAACATTCACACCAGTCTCTTCTCGGTTCGACCACGTACACATCGACCTGGTTGGACCTCTCCCATACTCTGCTGGCAACCGCTACATCCTGACCTGTGTTGACCGCTTCACACGTTGGCCAGAGGCGACACCACTGGCTGACATCTCCACCGACACCGTCGCTCGCGCCTTCATCACCACATGGGTGTCCAGATTCGGTGTTCCCCTCAACCTCACCTCCGACCGGGGCAGCCAGTTTGAGTCCCGCGTGTGGGGCAAGGTCATGACCCTGCTGGGCATCTGACGGTTCAGGACTGCTAGTTACCATCCCCAGGCGAACGCTATAGTGGAGCGTTTCCACCGCCAGCTGAAGGCATCCATCATGGCCTTCAGACAGCCACGTGAGGAGTGGTGTGCCACCTTACCCCTCGTCCTCCTTGGCATTCGTGCCTCTCTGAAGCAGGACCTCCAACACTCCTCCGCAAAGCTGGTATACGGGACAAACCTCCAACTGCCTGGTGAGCTCCTCTGTAGCTCACCCCAAGACACTCCACCTTGCAGCATCCAGGATTTCGCCAGCAGCCTCCAACAGTCCATGGCAAGCCTGCAGCCCATGCAACCTCGCACCTAGCCCACAAAGACGTTCGTCAGCCAGGACCTCGAAGACTGCTCCCACGTCTTCGTCAGGGTTGACGCCGTCAAGCGGCCCCTTCAATAACCCTACGAAGGGCCCTTTGAAGTCCTGCGCCGGACCCGGAAGAACATCACAATCAATAAAAACGGCAGTGCCCATGTCATCGCCATCGACAGGATCAAGCCGGCCTACATACTCCCCCATGCTTCGGTAACACCATTCGCGGACCCTCCGGACACGCCAACTGAAACACCGCGCCAGAGAAAAGTCACGTTCCTCTTACCTCTTCACTGACGGGGGAGTACTGTAGCAGCACACTACTTCAGTCTGCCTTTAAATATACTGTAGCAGCACACTACTTCAGTCTGCCCTTAAATATATCATTCTCACATTCTGTCTGTCTTGAGCGCAGACTATTTCATTTGTAATATTTATCATTCCTTTATATATCATTTCATCCGTTCTACATACACATCATACACAAACCAAAATACACATTAAAACACACATAAATATCCCTTTCAACCATCATCCATTCTTAACACTACACTCATCTTACACACATCTCACACCATAATCATATACCAGATAATATATTACTAATGAAAATCTATACGTATACCAAAGATATAAAGTGAATAAAGAAGAGAGTAACAAGAGTGGATTTCCTTCACCTTAACTAGAATAAGCATTAGCGGACTCCTACTCCCGCACCCAAAAGGCATTAGCGGACTCAACACGGCTGAGATCACATCTCGGTTTTTTCGATGGTTTTCTGCTTATATCATTGTTTTCATAAAAAATAACTTTTCATTTCCATATTATGATTGAAAATGAAGGAAAAAGCAATAAATATATTGACTTTTTATAAAAATTCATTTTTTCTCTCAAAATTGCATAAATTATCCCCTTCTGCAGCGTTTTTAAAAGAATTCACATCTTATCTAAGAAAGACCATCTTTTTTAGTGAAGAAAAAAGGAATATATGCCATTACACAAAAAAAGTTTCTTTTCACCGAAAAAGTTAATATTTCGATGATTTTCTTCTTATTTCATTGTTTTTATAAATAATAAACAAAAAACAAGGAATATTGCGACAAAATACTTTTTTCTCCTAAATTTCATAAATGACGTGTTTTTCAACGTTTTTAGGAGTATCAACGCCATTTTACACAAAACCCCCTTTTACAAGTTTAATAAAGGCAATTTGAATAAAGAAAAAAATTCGGCCTAAAAATTGACCTTTTCAATGTTTTTAGCTTATTTTCATCTGTTGGTGGAAAAAAAGCAAATTTACATTTTTTTTCGACAATATTTTTATTTTCTCTAAAACTACATAAATTACCCTTTTTTCAATGTTTTACGGAGATTTACAACTTTTCAAAGAAAATCGTCTCTTTTTCGAAAAAAATATGATTTTACTCGAAAAGTCATTTTTTAATAATTTTCTTTTGATTTCAATATTTTAATTAAAAACAAGAAAATAAACACTATATACATTTTCTTTCTCAGAAACTGTACAAATTACCCATTTTTGAACGTTTAAAAACATGTAGAAAGAAACTTTTTCATGTAAAAAATATACTTTTTTATCTAAAATTTCAAAATTTACATGTTTATTAAACGTTTTTAGGAGTATTAATTTTATTTTACACGAAACCCACCTTTTAAAATTATAACATATGCAATTTTAATTAAGAAAAAAAAAATTCTGCTGAAAAGTAATTTTTTTTTATGTTTTCCATGTTATTTTCATTGGTTGATAGAAGAAAAGCAAAAACTTAATTGTTTTTTAAGACAATATTTTTTTTCTCTTAAAATGCATAAATCATCCTTATTTCAACGTTTATTTATTTATTTTTTTGAGATTTTAAAACTTTTCAAGGAAGCCGCTCTTTTTTAGAAAAAAGGGATGATTTTACTCCAAATCAATGATTTTCAATTGATTTCAATGTTTTGATTAAAAACAACAGAAAAAACACTTTATACATTTCCTTTCTCTGAAAGTATATAAACAACCAAATTTTTACATTTTTGGACGTTTTAACAACACTTTGAAGAAAAAACCTGTTTCATGTTACAAAATATGTAATATAAATATACCTTTCAAGAAAGAAAATATTTATTAAAGAAAAGGGATAATTTAGATGTTTCTATTTTAATTTCCATGTTTTGATTAAAAAGGAAGGAAAAATCAAGAAATCCATGTAGTTTTTATGTCAAAACATTTTCTTTTCTTAAAATTTCATAAATTACCCGTGTTTCAACGTTTTTCAGAGTATTAAAAATATATTAAAGTAATCCCTCTTTTTCACATAAATATAATTGTAATATATGCAATTTAACCAAAAAAAGGGTATTTTCTACCCTATTTTAACCTTTTTAGGAGCTTTAACAATATTTTGAGGAAAAATCTTTTTAATTTAAATAAAAAGTATGCCATTTCAAAGAAAAAAACAAACTTATGTCAAAATTTTCTTTGTGTCTCTTTTTGTATCCATGTTTTGAATGAAAATGAAGGAAAAAGACACTTAAATTTTATAGCAGTACATTTTTTTCATCAATATTGCATAAATTATTTCTTTCTCAGCGTTTTGAAGAGTATTAACAATATTTCAAAGAAAAACACTCAAATTTAGTTAGTAAGTTTCGTTTTTACATCCAAAAGGGAGTGTTTTTCAGTAATTATTTTTCAATTTCAATGTTTTGATTAAAAACAAGAAAAATACACTATATATATATTTTTTCTCTTTAAAGTTACATAATAAACTACCCTATTTTAACCTTTTCATTGGTTTCAACGACATTTTGAAGAAAACCCCTTTTTTTTGTTACATGAAATGTAATACAAGCCATTTCAAGGAAAAATACGTATTTCTTTTAGAAAAAGGATTTTACAGTATTTTTCTTTTCATTTCCATGTTTTGATTGAAAATGAAGGAAAAAGCAAGAAATATATTGACTTTTTAAACCAATTCATTTTTTTCTCAAAAAATCGAATAAATTATCCTCTTTTCAGCGTTTTAAGGAGAATTAACATCTTTTCTAAGAAACACCATCTCTTTTAGTGAAGAAAAAAGGAATATATGCCATTTCACAGAAAAAGTTCCTTTTCACCGAAAAAGTTAATTTTTCGATGGTTTTCTGTTTATTTCATTGTTTTCATAAAAAATAACTTTTCATTTCCATGTTTTGATTGAAAATGAAGGAAAAACCAAGAAATATATTGACTTTTTATTGCAATTCATTTTTTTTTCTCTCAAAATTGCATAAATCGTCCCTTTTTCAGCGTTTTTGGGAGTATTAACATTTTATCTAAGAATGACCATCTTTTTAAGTGAAGAAAAAAAAAAATATATGCCATTTCACAGAAAAAGTTCCTTTACACCGAAAATGTGAATTTTTCGA
>CM035213.1:8150034-8167154 GCA_020233015.1 Callinectes sapidus | reverse complement strand
AGAGAGAGCTTCCCTGACCAGAGGAGGGTCAGACGCGAAATGGAGACACATAAATTTGTATCAGTAAGTGGAGTTTTGAATGTTGGTAATGCAGTCTAATTCATTTGTTGTGTTTAGGGGGAGATCCGCCTTAATATTTTTTGATGCCGATAAAAAATATTGATTTTCTGTTTTACAGTCAGGCAATACCTACTAATCCTCTAATATCGAATGGTGAAGTTCTTTTTTCTCTACCGCAATTTTAAAGGGCCTAACGAGCAGCCCTTTAAATGTATACTAAATGTCCGTAACGTGCGAGTGAAGGAGGAGTGTGCATGTTTCTTTTCTTTTATGCTTGAAATAACTATTTTTTGAAGAAATAATGATGTAAAAACACATTATCATACGTCTGTCATCCTGAACCATCCTTCTCAACTCTTACCAGTTACCATCTCTCAGCAGAGAGAGAGAAGACAGGCCAGGGACAAGATGCCGCCGCTCCTCCTGCTTATCTTTTACTATTCCGTGCCTTATTTCAAGATCTGCTTCCGTAATCTGAACATAGACATGCCTCAGTTGAAAGGGAGAACACTACAGAGTAGAAGAGCCTGGGCATTGGGCAGGGTGAGGAAGGAAAACATCGCATCCATTCATTGTCTTCATAAAAAATAACTTTTCCTTTCCCTGTTTTGATTGAAAATGAAGGAAAAAGCAAGAAATATATTGACGTTTTATTGCAATTCATTTTTTTCTCTCAAAATTTCATAAATTATCCCTTTTTCAGCGTTTTTAGGAGAATTAACATCTTATCTAAGAAAGACCATCTTTATAAGCGAAGAAAAAAAAATATATATTGCCATTTCACCAAAAAAAGTTGCTTTTCACCGAAAAAGTGATTTTTCTATGATTTTCTACTTATTTCATTGTTTTCATAAAAAATAAATATTGATTTCCATGTTTTGATTGAAAATGAAGTAAAAAGCAAGAAATATATTGACTTTTTATGGGAATTAATTTTTTTTCTCTCAAAATTACATAAATTATCCCCTTTTTAGCGTTTTTAGGAGAATTTACATCTTATCTAAGAAAGACCATCTTATTTTTAGTGAAGAAAAAAAAAAGGAATATATGCCATTTCACGAAAAAAGTTCCTTTTCACTGAAAAAGTGGATATTTCGATGATTTTCTGCTTATTTCATTGTTTTCATAAATAATAAACAAAAAACCATGAATATTGCGACAATATACTTTTTTCTAAAAAAAATCATAAATGACGTGTTTTTTAACGTTTTTATGAGTATCAACAGCATTTTACACAAAAACCTTTTTCATGTTACGAAAAATGTAATATATATATATAATGTTCAAAAAAGAAAATATTTCTTTCAAAAAAAGGGATAATTTAAATGTTTCTATTTTAATTTCCATGTTTTGATTGAAAAGTAAGATAAATTCAAGAAATCCATGGCAAAACATTTTCTTTTCTTAAAATTATATGAATTACCCGTGTTTCAACATTTTTCAGAATAGTAACAATATTTTAAAGTAAACCCTCTTTTTCACATAAATATAAATGTAATATTTGCAATTTAACCAAAAAAAGTGTATTTTCTACCCTATTTTAACCCTTTTAGGAGTTTTAACAATATTTTGTGTAAAAATCTTTTTAATTAAAAAAAAAACAATGCCATTTCAAAGAAAAAACAAATTTATTTCAATATTTTCTTTGTTTCTCTTTTTCTCTCCATGTTTTGATTGAAAATGAATGAAAAAGACACTTGAATTTTATATCAGTAGCTTTTTCATCAATATTGCATAAATTACCTTTTTTTCAGTGCTTTTAAGAGTATTAACAACATTTCAAAGAAAAACACTCAGTTTTAGTTAGTTAGTTAAGTTTTTACCTCCAAAAGAGAGTTTTTTTCAATAATTATCTTTCAATTTCAATGATTTAATTAAAAACAAGAAAAATACACTATATATTTTTTTTTCTCTTTAAAATTACATAAACTACCCTATTTTAACCTTTCATTGGTTTTAACAACATTTTGAAGACAATCCCTTTTTCTTGTTACAAAAAAATTAAAACAAGCCATTTAAAAAAAAAACATATATTTCTTTTAGAAAAAAGGATTTCACAGTATTTTTCTTTTCATTTCCATGTTTTGATTGAAAATGAAAGAAAAAGCAGGAAATATATTGACTTTTTATAGCAATTCATTTTATTCTCTCAAAATTGCATAAATTATCCCCTTTTCAGCGTTTTTAGGAGTATTAACATCTTCTCTAAGACCATCTTTTTTAGTGAAGAAAAAAGGAATATATGCCATTTCACGGAAAAAGTTCCTTTTCACTGAAAAAGTTAATTTTTCGATGGTTTTCTGCTTATTTCATTGTTTTCATGAAAAATAACTTTTCATTTCCATGTTTTGATTGAAAATGAAGGAAAAAGCAAGAAATATATTGACTTTTTATAGCAATTCATTTTTTTCTCTCAAAATTGCATAAATTATCCTCTTTTCAGCGTTTTTAGGAGAATTAACATCTTATCAAGAAAGACCATCTTTTTTAGTGAAGAAAAAAGGAATATATACCATTTCACGGAAAAAGTTCATTTTTACCTAAAAAATGAATTTTTCGATGGTTTTCTGCTTATTTCATTGTTTTCATAATAAATAACTTTTAATTTCCATGTTTTGATTGAAAATTAAAGACAAGGCAAGAAATATATTGAATTTTTTTCCAATTCATTTTTTTTCTCTCAAAATTGCATACATTATCCCCTTTTAAGCGTTTTAAGGACAATTAACATCTTATCTAAGAAAGACAATCTCATTAAACGAAGAAAAAAAGAAATATATGCCATTTAACAAAAAAAAGTTGCTATTCACCGAAAAAGTGTTTTTTCGATGAATTTCTGTTTATTTCATTGTTTTCATAAAAATTAACTTTTCATATCCATGTTTTGATTGAAAATGAAGGAAAAATCAAGAAATATATTGACTTTTTATTGCAGTTCATTATTTTGTCTCTCAAAATTGCATAAATTATCCCCTTCTCAACGTTTTCAGGAGAATTAATATCTTATCTAAGAAAGACCATCTTTCTAAGTAAACAAAAAGGAATATATGCCATTTCACGAAAAAAGTTCCTTTTCACCGAAAAAGGGAGTATTTCGATGATTTTCTGCTTATTTCATTGTTTTCATAAATAATAAACAAAAAACAATGGATACTATGACAATATACTTTTTTCTAAAAAATTTAATAAATGACGTGTTTTTTAACGTTTTTAGCAGTATTAACGGCATTTTACACAAAACCCCTTTTACAAGTGTAATATAGGCAATTTGAATAAAGAAAAAAAATTCTGCCTAAAAAGGGACTTTTTCAATGTTTTTATCTTATTTTCATCTGTTGGTGGAAAAAAAGCAAAAATACATTCTCTTTTCGACAATATATTTTTTTCTCTTAAACTGCATAAATGACCCCTTTTTCAATGTTTTACGGAGATTTACAAATTTTCAAAGAAAACTCTCTCTTTTTGGAAAAAAATATGATTTTACACTAAAAGTCATTTTTTAATAATTTTCTTTTCATTTCAATGTTTTGATTAAAAACAAGAAAATAAACACTATATACATTTTCTTTCTTTGAAACTGTACAAAGTACCCAATTTTGAACGTTTAAAAACATGTAGAGAGAAACATTTTCATGTTACAATATCCTTTTTTATCTAAAATTTCAAAAATTACGCGTTTTTTAAACGTTTTTAGGAGTATCAATGGCATTTTACACGAGACCCACCTTTTACAATTATAACATATGCAATTTGAATTAAGAAAAAAAATCTGCTAAAAAGTGACTTTTTTATGTTTTTTAAGTTATTTTCATTGGTTGATAGAAGAAAAGCAAAAAATTAATTGTTTTCTACGACAATATCTTTTTCTCTAAAAATGCATAAATCATACTTTTTTCAACGTTTTTTTTTAGATTTAAAACTTTTCAAGGAAGCCGCTCTCTTTTAGAAAAAAAGGATAATTTTACTCCACATCAATGATTATCTATTGATTTCAATGTTTTGATTAAAAACAAGAGAAAAAACACTTTATACATTACCCTTCTCTGAAAGTATATAAACTACCAAATCTTAACCTTTTTGGACGTTTTAACAATATTTTGAAGAAGAAACCTTTTTCATGTTACAAAAAAAGTAATATATATATCCCGTTCAAGAAAGAAAATATTTCTTTCAAAAAAAGGTATAATTTTAATGTTTCTATTTTAATTTCCATGTTTTGATTGAAAAGGAAGGAAAAATCAAGAAATCCATATAGTTTTTATGGCAAAACATTTTCTTTCCTTAAAATTCAATAAATTACCTGTGTTTCAACGTTTTTTAGAGTATTAACAATATTTTAAAGTAAACCCTCTTTTTCACATAAATATAATTGTAATATATGCAATTTAACCAAGAAAAAGTGTATTTTCTACCCTATTTTAACCTTTTTAGGAGTTTTAACAATATTTTGAGGAAAAATCTTTTTAATTTAAATAAAAAGTATGCCATTTCAAAGAAAAAAGCAAATTTATGTCAAAATTCTCTTTGTTTTACTTTTTCTATCCATGTTTTGATTGAAAATGAAGGAAAATGACACTTAAATTTTATAGCAGTACATTTTTTTCATCAATATTTTATAAATTACCTCTTTTTCAGCGTTTTTAACATTTCAAAGAAAAACACTCAGTTTTAGTTAAATAGTTTAGTTTTTACCTCTAAAAGTGAGTTTTTTTCAGTAATTATCTTTAATTTTCAATGTTTTAATTAAAAACAAGAAAAATGCACTGTATATTTTTTTTTCTCTTTTAAGTTACATAAACTACCCTATTTTAACCTTTTCATTGGTTTTAACAACATTTTGAAGAAAATCCCTTTTTCTTGTTACATAAAATGTAATACAAGCCATTTCAAGGAAAAAATATATATTTCTTTTAGAAAAAGGATTTTACAGTATTTTTCTTTTCACTTCCATGTTTTGATTGAAAATGAAGGAAAAAGCAAGAAATATATTGACTTTTTATAGCAATTCAATTTTTTTCTCAAAATTGCATAAATTATCCCCTTTTTAGCGTTTTTAGGAGAATTAACATCTTATCTAAGAAAGACCATCTTTTTTTAGTGAAGAAAAAAGGAATATATGCCTTTTCACGGAAAAAGTTCCTTTTCACCGAAAAAGTGAATTTTTCGATGATTTTGTAGCAGCACACTACTTCAGTCTGCCCTTAAATATACTGTAGCAGCACACTACTTCAGTCTGCCCTTAAATATACCATTCTCACATTCTGTCTGTCTTGAGCGCAGACTATTTCATTTGTAATATATATCATTCCTTTATATATCATTTCATCCGTTCTACATACACATCATACACAAACCAACATACACATTAAAACACACATAAATATTCCTTTCAACCATTATCCATTCTTAACACTGCACTCATCATACACACATCTCACACCATAATCAAATACCAGATAATATATTACTAATGAAAATCTATACGTATACCAAAGATATAAAGTGAATAAAGAAGAGAGTAACAAGAGTGGATTTCCTTCACCTTCACTAGAATAAGCATTAGCGGACTCAACACGGCTGATATCACACATCGGTTTTGCTTATCCTACTCTCGCATCCAGAAGGCATTAGCGGACTCAACACGGCTGAGATCACATCTCGGTTTTGCCTTCACAACAATTGGTGACTCCTGGAGTGACCTGTATTTCGGAGACAGAATCGAACGACGGCTACAGGACGTCTCTGCCTGTCCCTCCCCCGCCGCCGTTCGCCACCCCCCTTCCCTTCTCTCCGTACAAGCGCCTTCTACCACGGCACCACCACCTCAAGCCACCATGTCAAACGAAGAGCCTCCACAGGCCGCCCCTCCGCGCACCTGCCTTCACTCCGCACGACCCTACCATCTGGTTCACCATCCTTGAGGTGAATTTCAGAGCCCACAAGATGGCAAGCAGTTTTGCGCAGTTCAGCCACACCTGCACCCTCCTGCCGTCAGATGTGGTTTCCCAGGTTTCTGACGCGATCGCCAGCGCCTCCACCTCCAACACGCCCTACGAAGACCTCAAGAAGGCGGTCCTTGCCCGTCTTGAGTCCTCCGTCTCTGCACGTCTTCAGGTGTTACTATCAAAGGAGGAACTCGGGAACGAAAAACCGTCTGACCTCCTTCGTCGTATGAAAAGACTTCTGGGTGACAAGTTCGATTCGTTTGACAGAACTCTATTCACCCATCTCTTCTATCAACGCTTGCCCCCTGCCCTGCAGCGCAACCTGTTCAGTGTAAAGGACAAGCTATCGCTGAACGACCTGGCGCAGCTCGCAGACGACTACATGGCATCCACTCCGGCTGAGCATCCTCCATCTGTCGCCACCGTCTCCTCTACCTCTGACACACAGCAGTTGGTACACCTCATAACCCAACTGACGCTGAAGGTGAACTCCTTGGAGGAACGACTCAGCGACACTCAGCGTTACCACCCCCCGCCACATCGGTCTCGCTCTCCACGACCCTATCGTCGCTCACGGTCTGGGTCCAGAGGTAGTCGCTCCCGCACGCCAGGTGTATCCTACTACCACAACCGTTTCGGGAACGACGCAATAAAGTGCACCAAACCCTGCTCCTTCAACGCTCCACCGTTAAACCAGACCGGCGGATGCTGATGGCGCACAACATCCGCCAAATCACCTCGAAACTGCTCCACGTCCACGACCGTCTCACTGGTTTCATCTTCCTTGTCGATACTGGCGCAGAAGTTAGTGTCTTACCCGCCACACAGACCCAGAAGTTGCTAACCCCTACCACTCACCTCTACGCAGCCAACAACTCCAGGATCCCTGTCTTCCAGCGGCAGACGTTGACACTGGAACTCTCCCTCCGTCGGTCGTTCACCTGGACATTCTACGTGGCAGCAGTTTCCCAACCCATCCTCGGCGCCGATTTCCTGCAACACTTCAACCTCCTGGTTGACCTTGGAAGTCGCAAGCTCCTGGACCCTCTCACTTCACTCTGGACGCGAGGCAAGACTACACCCGGCGTTAGTACTGGATTCTCCACCATAAGTCGGG
This sequence comes from Callinectes sapidus, assembly GCA_020233015.1. NCBI lineage: Eukaryota > Metazoa > Arthropoda > Malacostraca > Decapoda > Portunidae > Callinectes > Callinectes sapidus. The sequence continues at coordinate 8,160,032 of CM035213.1, read as the reverse complement.
ACAACCAGTTTGCGTCGCTGCTCTCGAGTTACCCGGCTCTCACGCAGCCGTACTCAGCCACTACGCCCATCAAGCATCACGTGACTCATTGCATTGACACATCTGGTCCGCCTGTCTTCGCTAAGGCCCGCCGCCTGCACCTGAACGCTACAGACAGGTAAAAGAAGAATTTGAATCCCTTATGCAACAAGGCATTATTCGCCCCAGCTCCAGCAACTGGTCTTCAGCTCTCCACGTCGTCTCCAAGAAGAATGGCGACATCAGACCATGTGGAGACTACAGAGCCCTGAACTCCTGCACACAACTTGACCGCTATCCTGTGCCCAACATCCAGGAGTTCTCTTCACAACTTCATGGATCCACCATCTTCACGAGGATCGACCTTGTCAAGGCTTTTCACCAAATTCCCATCGAGCCTGCAGACATCCCGAAGACGGCCATCATCACACCCTTTGGCCTCTACGAATACACCAGATGCCCTTCGGTCTGAAGAACTCTGCACAGACCTTCCAACGGTTTATGGATGAAGTATTGCGCGGTCTCCAGTTCTGCTTCACATATGTCGACGACATCCTCATCGCCAGTTCTGATGCTGACACACACCGGGCCCACCTCGAACAAGTCTTCACTCGCCTTCAGGACTACGGCATCCAAGTTAACGCCGACAAGTCACAGTTCGGCGTGTCCACAGTCGACTTTCTTGGCCACACAGTATCTACTTCTGGCATCACCCCCACCTCATCTCGCTGTAAAGCCATCCAGGAGTTCCCGAAGCCTACCACACAGCGCCAACTGAAGCAGTTTCTGGGGATGCTCAACTATTATAATCGCTTCATCCCCCGCTGCGCACAGCTCCTCCAGCCTCTCTACTCCATGTTGAAGCCTGCCAAGAAAGGCCAGTCCATCAACCTGGACTGGACCTCCGAAGCTGTCGACGCCTTTCTCGCTGCAAGGACCGCACTCGCCGACGCCTCTTCCCTTGACTTCCCCACCCCAGACGCCGCCATCTCTATCGCCACCGACGCTTCTGACACCGGCATTGGGGCAGTCTTGCAACAGCACGTTCAAGGCGCGTGGAAGCCACTCGCTTTCTTTTCAAAGAAGCTCAAGAGTGCCGAGACTAAGTACAGCACTTATGACAGAGAACTCCTCGCCATCTACAAGGCAGTCAAACACTTCCGGTACTTCGTCGAAGGTCGCCCATTCAACATCTACACTGACCATAAACCACTAACCACCATCTTCAACAACAACAAGACATCCTATTCCCCAAGGCAACTACGTCACATTGACTACATCTCTCAGTTCACCACGGACCTCCGCTTCATCAAAGGCGACGACAACGCTCCCGCCGACGCCCTTTCCCGTAACATCTGCGCGACCTCCACCTCTCTCATCGACTACGCCGCAATTGCTGCTGACCAGGCCTCTGATCCTGAGTTGCAGCAGCTAAAGGAAAATGCCGCACTGTCCATGAAGAGGATCCAGCTCCCGGGAACACAAGTGCACCTTTACGCTGACGTCTCCACCGACACCTTCCGGCCATACCTACCGAAGAAACACCGGTATCCCCTCTTCCGTCAGCTGCACGACCTTTCCCACCCTGGCATTCGGACTACGCAGCGGATGATGACCTCCAGGTTCATCTGGATGGGTATGAACAAGGATGTCAGGGAGTGGACACGCACCTGCGTCCCTTGCCAAGCCTCCAAGGTGACACGACACACACGTTCCCCTCCCGGAACATTCACACCAGTCTCTTCTCGGTTCGACCACGTACACATCGACCTGGTTGGACCTCTCCCATACTCTGATGGCAACCGCTACATCCTGACCTGTGTTGACCGCTTCACACGTTGGCCAGAGGCGACACCACTGGCTGACATCTCCACCGACACCGTCGCTCGCGCCTTCATCACCACATGGGTGTCCAGATTCGGTGTTCCCCTCAACCTCACCTCCGACCGTGGCAGCCAGTTTGAGTCCCGCGTGTGGGGCAAGGTCATGACCCTGCTGGGCATCCGACGGTTCAGGACTGCTAGTTACCATCCCCAGGCGAACGCTATGGTGGAGCGTTTCCACCGCCAGCTGAAGGCATCCATCATGGCCTCCAGACAGCCACGTGAGGAGTGGTGTGCCACCTTACCCCTCGTCCTCCTTGGCATTCGTGCCTCTCTGAAGCAGGACCTCCAACACTCCTCCGCAAAGCTGGTATACGGGACAAACCTCCGACTGCCTGGTGAGCTCCTCTGTAGCTCACCCCAAGACACTCCACCTTGCAGCATCCAGGATTTCGCCAGCAGCCTCCAACAGTCCATGGCAAGCCTGCAGGCCGTGCAACCTCGCACCTATCCCACAAAGACGTTCGTCAGCCAGGACCTCGAAGACTGCTACCACGTCTTCGTCAGAGTTGACGCCGTCAAGCGGCCCCTTCAACAACCCTACGAAGGGCCCTTTGAAGTCCTGCGCCGGACCCGGAAGAACATCACAATCAATAAAAACGGCAGTGCCCATGTCATCGCCATCGACAGGATCAAGCCGGCCTACATACTCCCCCATGCTTCGGTAACACCATTCGCGGACCCTCCGGACACGCCAACTGAAACACCGCGCCAGAGAAAAGTCACGTTCCTCTTACCTCGTCACTGACGGGGGAGTACTGTAGCAGCACACTACTTCAGTCTCCCTTTAAATATACTGTAGCAGCACACTACTTCAGTCTGCCCCTAAATATATCATTCTCACATTCTGTCTGTCTTGAGCGCAGACTATTTCATTTGTAATATTTATCATTCCTTTATATATCATTTCATCCGTTCTACATACACATCATACACAAACCAAAATACACATTAAAACACACATAAATATCCCTTTCAACCATCATCCATTCTTAACACTACACTCATCTTACACACATCTCACACCATAATCATATACCAGATAATATATTACTAATGAAAATCTATACGTATACCAAAGATATAAAGTGAATAAAGAAGAGAGTAACAAGAGTGGATTTCCTTCACCTTAACTAGAATAAGCATTAGCGGACTCAACACGGCTGATATCACACATCGGTTTTGCTTATCCTACTCCCGCACCCAAAAGGCATTAGCGGACTCAACACGGCTGAGATCACATCTCGGTTTTGCCTTCACAACAATTTTCTGCTTATTTCATTGTTTTCATAAAAAATAACTTTTCATTTCCATGTTTTCATTGAAAATGAAGGAGAAAGCAAGAAATATATTGGCTTTTTATTGAAATTTTTTTTTTCTCTCAAAATTGCATAAATTATCCCCTTTTCAGCGTTTTTAGTAGAATTAACATCTTATATAAGAAAGACCTTCTTTTTAAGTTAAGAATAAAGAAATATATGCCATTTCACGAAAAAAAGTAGCTTTTCACCGAAAAAGTTAGTTTTTCGATGGTTTTCTGCTTATTTCATTGTTTTCATAAAAAAATAACTTTTCATTTCCATATTATGATTGAAAATGAAGGAAAAAGCAATAAATATATTGACTTTTTATAAAAATTCATTTTTTCTCTCAAAATTGCATAAATTATCCCCTTCTGCAGCGTTTTTAAAAGAATTCACATCTTATCTAAGAAAGACCATCTTTTTTAGTGAAGAAAAAAGGAATATATGCCATTACACATAAAAAGTTCCTTTTCACCGAAAAAGTTAATATTTCGATGATTTTCTTCTTATTTCATTGTTTTCATAAATAATAAACAAAAAACAAGGAATATTGCGACAAAATACTTTTTCTCCAAAATTTCATAAATGACGTGTTTTTCAACGTTTTTAGGAGTATCAACGCCATTTTACACAAAACCCCCTTTTACAAGTTTAATAAAGGCAATTTGAATAAAGAAAAAAATTCGGCCTAAAAATTGACCTTTTCAATGTTTTTAGCTTATTTTCATCTGTTGGTGGAAAAAAAGCAAAATTACATTTTTTTTCGACAATATTTTTATTTTCTCTAAAACTACATAAATTACCCTTTTTTCAATGTTCTACGGAGATTTACAACTTTTCAAAGAAAATCGTCTCTTTTTCGAAAAAAATATGATTTTACTCGAAAAGTAATTTTTTAATAATTTTCTTTTGATTTCAATGTTTTAATTAAAAACAAGAAAATAAACACTATATACATTTTCTTTCTCAGAAACTGTACAAATTACCCATTTTTGAACGTTTAAAAACATGTAGAAAGAAACTTTTTCATGTAAAAAATATACTTTTTTATCTAAAATTTCAAAAATTACATGTTTATTAAACGTTTTTAAGAGTATTAATTTTATTTTACACGAAACCCACCTTTTAAAATTATAACATATGCAATTTTAATTAAGAAAAAAAAATTCTGCTGAAAAGTAATTTTTTTTTATGTTTTCCATGTTATTTTCATTGGTTGATAGAAGAAAAGCAAAAACTTAATTGTTTTTTAAGACAATATTTTTTTTCTCTTAAAATGCATAAATCATCCTTATTTCAACGTTTATTTATTTATTTTTTTGAGATTTTAAAACTTTTCAAGGAAGCCGCTCTCTTTTAGAAAAAAAGGATGATTTTACTCCAAATCAATGATTTTCTATTGATTTCAATGTTTTGATTAAAAACAGAAAAAACACTTTATACATTTGCTTTCTCTGAAAGTATATAAACTACCAAATTTTTACATTTTTGGACGTTTTAACAACACTTTGAAGAAAAAACCTGTTTCATGTTACAAAATATGTAATATAAATATATCTTTCAAGAAAGAAAATATTTATTAAAGAAAAGGGATAATTTAGATGTTTCTATTTTAATTTCCATGTTTTGATTAAAAAGGAAGGAAAAATCAAGAAATCCATGTAGTTTTTATGTCAAAACATTTTCTTTCCTTAAAATTTCATAAATTACCCGTGTTTCAACGTTTTTCAGAGTATTAAAAATATTTTAAAGTAATCCCTCTTTTTCACATAAATATAATTGTAATATATGCAATTTAACCAAAAAAAGGGTATTTTCTACCCTATTTTAACCTTTTTAGGAGTTTTAACAATATTTTGAGGAAAAATCTTTTTAATTTAAATAAAAAGTATGCCATTTCAAAGAAAAAAAACTTATGTCAAAATTTTCTTTGTGTCTCTTTTTGTATCCATGTTTTGAATGAAAATGAAGGAAAAAGACACTTAAATTTTATAGCAGTACATTTTTTTCATCAATATTGCATAAATTATTTCTTTCTCAGCGTTTTGAAGAGTATTAACAATATTTCAAAGAAAAACACTCAAATTTAGTTAGTAAGTTTCGTTTTTACATCCAAAAGGGAGTGTTTTTCAGTAATTATTTTTCAATTTCAATGTTTTGATTAAAAACAAGAAAAATACACTATATATTATTTTTTCTCTTTAAAGTTACATAATAAACTACCCTATTTTAACCTTTTCATTGGTTTCAACGACATTTTGAAGAATACCCCTTTTTTTTGTTACATGAAATGTAATACAAGCCATTTCAAGGAAAAATACGTATTTCTTTTAGAAAAAGGATTTTACAGTATTTTTCTTTTCATTTCCATGTTTTGATTGAAAATGAAGGAAAAAGCAAGAAATATATTGACTTTTTATACCAATTCATTTTTTTCTCAAAAAATCGAATAAATTATCCTCTTTTCAGCGTTTTTAGGAGAATTAACATCTTTTCTAAGAAACACCATCTCTTTTAGTGAAGAAAAAAGGAATATATGCCATTTCACAGAAAAAGTTCCTTTTCACCGAAAAAGTGAATTTTTCGATGGTTTTCTGTTTATTTCATTGTTTTCATAAAAAATAACTTTTCATTTCCATGTTTTGATTGAAAATGAAGGAAACACCAAGAAATATTATTTCTTTAACTTTTTTTTCTTCTTTAACTTTTTATTGCAATTCATTTTTTTTCTCTCAAAATTGCATAAATCGTCCCTTTTTCTGCGTTTTTAGGAGTATTAACATTTTATCTAAGAATGACCATCTTTTTAAGTGAAGAAAAAAAGAGATATATGCCATTTCACAGAAAAAGTTCCTTTACACCGAAAATGTGAATTTTTCGATGGTTTTATGCTTATTTCATTGTTTTCATAAAAAATAACTTTTCATTTCCATGTTTTCATTGAAAAGGAAGGAAAAAGCAACAAATATATTGACCTTTCATTGCAATTCATTTTTTTTCTCTCAAAATTGCATAAATTATCCCCTTTTCAGCGTTTTTAGGAGAATTACCATCTTGTCTAAGAAAGACCATCTTTTTTAGTGAAGAAAAAAAGAATATATGCCATTTCACGAAAAAAGTTACTTTTCACCGAATATGTGAATATTTCGATGATTTTCTTTTTATTTCATTGTTTTTATAAATAAAAAACAAAAAACAATGAATATTGCGACAATATGCTTTTTTCTCAAAAAATTCATAAATGACGTTTTTTTCAACGTTTTTAGGAGTATCAACGGCATTTTACACAAAATCCCCTTTTACAAGTGTAATATAGGCAATTTGAATAAAGAAAAACATTCTGCCTAAAAAGTTACTTTTTCAATGTTTTTATCTTATTTTCATCTGTTGGTGGAAAAAAGCATTGTATTAGTTTTTATTGCAAAACAATTTCTTTCCTTAAAATTTCATAAATTACCAGTGTTTCAACGTTTTCAGAGTATTAACAATATTTTAAAGTAAACCTTCTTTTTCACATAAATATAATTGTAATATATGCAATTTAACCAAAATAATCAGAAAATCATAGAAAAATTAACTTTTTTGGTGTAAAGGGCTTTTTTCGTGAAATGCCATATATTCCTTTTTTTCTGAATTTAAAAAAAAGATGGTCTTTCTTAGAAAAGGTGTGAATTCTCCAAAAAACGCTGGAAAGGGGAAAATTTATGCAATTTTGAGAGAAAGAAATGAATTCCAATAAAAAGTTAATACATTTCTTACTTTTTCCTTTATTTTCATTTAAAACGTGCAAATGAAAAGAAAAAACACTAAAAAATCCTTTTCCTAAAAGAAATATATATATTTTTTCCTTGAAATGGCTTGTATTAAATTTTATGTAATATAAAAAAGGGATTTTCTTCAAAATATAGTTAAAACCAATAAAAAGGTTTAAATAGGGTAGTTTATGTAACTTTAAAGAGAAAAACAATACTCTATAGCGTACTGTTCATGTTTTTTATTAAACTTGGAAATTCAAAGAAAATTATTGAAAAACATACTTTTCTTTTCTAAGTGAAGATGGATTTGTCATAAAAATAATGTAAAACAATGTAAAATGTTGAAAAAGGAATAATTCAAATCGCATATGTTATACTTGTAAAAGGGGGTTTTGTGTAAAATGCCGTTAATACTCTAAAAAACTTTAAAAAACCTAATTTATGAAATTTTAGATGAAAAAATATAATGCAACATGAAAAAGTTGTTCTTTACAAAATATTTTCAAACGTTCAAAAAGGTTAAAAATGGGTACTTTGTACAGTTTCAGAGAAAGAAAATGTATATAGTGTTTATTTTCTGGTTTTTAATCAAAACATTGAAATCAATACAAAAATTATTAAAAAATGACTTTTGGTGTAAAATCATATTTTTTTCGTAAAAGAGATGGTTTTCTTGAAAAGTTGTAAATCTCCGAAAAACATTGAAAAAAGGGTCATTTATGCGGTTTTAGAGAAAAAAAGTATATTATCGTAAAATAAGGATAAAACCATAAAAATAGTTAATTTGTGCAACGTTACAGAAAAAAATAGTGTCGAGAAAAAAAATGTGTTTTTTGGTTTTCTTCCACCAACAAATGAAAAGAAAAAAACATTGAAAAAGTCACTTTCTAGGCAATATTTTATTCCTTATTGAAATTGCATATATTATACTTTTAAAAGGGGGTTTTGTTTAAAATGCTGTTAATACTCCTAAAAACGTTGAAAAACACGTCATTTATGATTTTTTTCAGTAAAAAGTATATTGTCGCAATATTCAGTGTTTTTTGTTTATTTTTTGATGAAAACAATGAAATAATCAGAAAATCATCGAAAAATTCCCTTTTTTCGGTGAAAAGCAACTTTTTTCCTGAAATGGCATATATTCCTTTTTTCTGAACTAAAAAAAGATGGTCTTTCTTAGATAATATGTTAGTTCTCCTAAAAACACTGGAAACGGGATAATTTATGGAATTATGAGAGAAAAAAATTAATTACAAACAAAATAATATATTTCTTGATTTTTCCTTCATTTTCATTCAAAACATGCAAATAAAAGGAAAAAAACACTGAAAAATCTTTTTCAAAAAGAAAAATATATTTTTTTTCTAGAAATGCCTTGTATTACATTTTATGTAACATGAAAAAGGGATTTTCTTCAAAATGTTGTTAAAACCAATAAAAAGGTTGAAATAGGGTAGTTTATGTAACTTTAAAAAGAAAAAAAAACTCTATAGCGTACTGTTCGTGTTTTTAATTAAAACATGGAAATTCAAAGAAACTACCTGATAAACTCACTTTTGGAGGTAAAAACATACTTTTGTTTTCTAAAATAAAATGGATTTGTCATAAAAATACTGTAAAACCCTGAAAAACATTGAAAAATGGATAATTCAAATCGCATATGTTATACTTGTAAAAGAACGTTTTGTGTAAAAGGCAGGTAATACTCCAAAAAACTGAAAAAAAATCTTATTTACGAAATTTTATATAAAAAAGTATATTGTAACATGAAAAAGTGGTTTTCTACGAAATATTTTCACACATCCAAAAAGGTTAAAAATGGGTACTTTGTACAGTTTCAGAGAAAGAAAATGTATATAGTGTTTATTTTCCTGTTTTTAATCAAAACATTGAAATCAATAGAAAATTATTAAAAAATTACTTTTGGTGTAAAATCATATTTTTTTTCGTAAAAGAGATGGTTTTCCTTGAAAAGTTGTAAATTTCTGAAAATCATTGAAAAAAGGGTCATTTATGCAGTTTTAGAGAAAAAATATATTATCGCAAAATAAGGATAAAAGCATGGCATAAAAGGTAATTTTTGCAATTTTAGAGAAAAATATATTGTCGAGAAATGAATGTATTTTTTGGTTTTTTTTTCCACCAACAAATGAAAATAAGAAAAAAAAAAACATATAAAAAGTAGCTTTTTAGGCAGAATTTTCTTCTTTATTCGTTGAAAACACGTCATTTATGAAATTTTTTAGAAAAAAGTATATTGTTGCAATATTCATTGTTTTTTGTTCATTTTTTTATGAAAACAATGAAATAAGCAGAAAATAATAGAAAAATTCACTTTTCTCGGTGAAAAGGAACTTTATTCATGAAATGGCATATATTCCTTATTTCTTCACTAAAAAAGATGGTCTTTCTTAAATAAGATGTTAATTCTCCTAAAAATTTCGAAAAGGGGATAATTTATATTTTGAGAGAAAAAATGAATTCCAATAAAAAGTTAATATGCAATATGCAATTTGAATAAAGAAGAAAATTCTACCAAAAAAGTGCCTTTTCAATGTTTTCTTTCTTATTTTCATTTGTTGGTAGAAGAAAATAAAAAAAATACATTCCTTTTCTCGACAATATTTTTTTTCTCTAAAATTGCACAAATGACCTATTTTTATGTTTTTATCTTTATTTTACGATAATTTTTTTTTTTTCTCTAAAACTGCATAAATGACCCTTTTTTTCAATTTTTTTTCGGAGATTTACAATTTTGCAAAGAAAACCATCTCTTTTACAAAAAAAATATGATTGTACAATAAAAGTAATTTTTAATAATTTTCTATTGATTTCAATGTTTTGATTAAAAAAAAAGAAACTAAACACTATATACATTTTCTTTCTCTGAAACGGTACAAAGTACCCATTTTTAACCTTTTTGGACGTTTGAAAATATCTTCTAGAAAACAAATTTTTCTAAACCCAATATACTTTTTTTTATCTAAAATTTCGTAAATTAGATTTTTTCCAGTTTTTCATAGTATTAACGGCATTTT
>CM035213.1:8131427-8148927 GCA_020233015.1 Callinectes sapidus | reverse complement strand
ATAACACTAAAAATAAAGCATAAATATCTATTTAGCAATAATTGTTCCTATAACGGTAATGAGATCATTCCTTAATTTTAAAGCCTGACATTACCACATAACACTCAAAATACAGCATATAGATATCCATTTGGCATTAATTATTCTCTAAAAGTAATGAGACCATTCCTCACAGCTCCACACATTCACTCAACACTCAAAATAAAGCATAAGAAACCATTTGGCATTAATTGTTCTCTAATACTAATGAGATCACTGAAATATCACAGCTCAAACATACTCATTTATGTCATCTTAGTCCATGTCACCATCATTGTTATTATTATAGATATCTATCTGAGTTGAATAACTTGAGCATTGCCTGAGATGGGACAAAATCTCTACAACACAATCCTCTAAATTGCATGTGACATCTGATCCGACAAATTGCATTTAACATCTTTATGTTCATTCTATTTCTTAATTTTGATTTTACATTTGTGATATGAGAAAATATTCTTTCTACAATGGCATTGCTGTCCGGGGTAACCAGGGAAGAGAGTGCCCACTTTGATAATTCCTGGAATGGTTTTTCACCCATTCCATTTTGAAAGGATTTAACCCCCACCCAGAACTTCACCGAGTCCAATGGAATAGTGCCACTGAATACATTTTCCTCTCTCCAGTTCACAATAATTAAGTTTATGTACTGCTTCTCAATTGTATCCATTTATTCTGGTTTCAAAAGCTTGATGAAGGGCAGGTCCAGGAACACGGGCCTAGCCACCTGATTTAAGACCACTGACGGATGGAGGTTGCTCAAATTTTTTAAGGTATTCCTGGAAGGGGGGAGTCTTGCCTCTAACTGCTCCACAGCAGCAGTGATGAAGCTATGGCAGCGGTTCTTAGCTTCTATCACCTTTTCAATTACTTCACTTTGAGGGTTCTTTTTCAGATATGAACTTGCTTCTTGGGCAAAGCGTGCTCCGAAGTCTGCTTGATTTTGGTGTAACTTGTCACCTTTCGGGGACACAATTCTTCATTGATTTATGTAATAAATTAAGTTCACTTTCCATATTTTGGGGATCTAGATCAGTTCCTTGAAAAAAATGCATTGACTCTATCAAAATCCAAAATAATTGGAGTTGCACACAGGAAGTAAAGTTTATTTATTTGATCTCCTAACATTTCTTTTATCAATCTTGCCTTGAATCTAGCCTCTTGCCCACAATTTTGTTCTGCACAGATGAAATACGCATATAGTTCATCCCAGTTTGAGAGAATATTGTTCATAACTGTCCCTCTAACAAGCCACCTTGTTGCAGATGGTTGCTGAAATGGAGCTGGTAGTCCTTTCCTTTCATCGTCAGGGTTCATGATGTTAAATAGAGTCTTGTAAGACTCTCTCCGAAGAGAGCTTTTGGAAAACCATTTAGTAATTTCGGATAAGAGGAACCCAAAGTTAGATGGCAATTTATTGAAAGAATGCTGTATGCTAAGGGCAAGAGAGTGGCAGATGCATCTCATCAGCACGCAGTTCTGTGATTCCTCTTGAATTCGTGTCCAAAGAGAATTTTTTTGTCCTACCATGACAGACGCACCATCACTTGCAAATCCTACACAGTTGCTTAAACTCTGTCCAATGTTTTCCACTGCTGCCTTAATTTTATCAAACAACACTTCACCTGTTGCTTCAGTTACATGTTCAAGGCCAACCAATTCTGTCATGATTCTTTTCTCCTTTTTGCTATAGTAGCGGACAACTATGCATAAATGTTTTTCTGTACTGATATCAGTTGATTCATCAACCAGCACAGCAACTTTTTCATCCTTAATATCATTCCTTAACTCCTGTTTCAAGGCAGGCGAGACTGCTTTAGTGATTAATTTGCTGCATTTTGTTCGGTGCAATGATATTTTCTCAAGCGTACTTCCTTTTCCATGTTTTTTTTTTTTATTATTTCCCAAAGGTGATCAATAGATTTAATGGAACAATGACAAGAAATTGCCACTGCCAACTCCAATTCAGTTTTTTTAACATCCTCACTGGGACCAGTCTGTTCTAGGTCTTGGTCTTGTGTTTTGTTTTGGTTTAGGCTTGACTCTTGATCTTGATTGCACATTATACAGATAGCGCTGTTTGGTGTTTTCATTTCTCCCATCAGTGGTGATTGCGGCAATTTATTTCAAAATTTCAGAAAAATGGCTGAATGATTTTTGTCGAAAAATGCCAAAAAGTGCCATGGTGCCAACTTGATTTTTTGGATGCCAAACGCATGTAAAAGTGACAAATTTATAGATTTTGGCACCAAATGTGCCAATCTGGCAACCCTACTCATGAGTTCCTCTTGAGCCCGACTTGAAGCAGCCGCGTGACGTCATGCGCCAAGCCTTTACTCAGAAACGGGTCAACCCTGTATTCTCTTAATACTGGCCAGCAGCTGAATGACTACCCGGTGCAGGCCGCTCAACAGTATGTTCGCTTAGGGGCTGACGAATTCTTTCTACAACAATTTTTTTCTAGTTTACACTTCTTTCTTGATTTTATAAAGTGGATTATATGTGCATTCAACATGGCAAGGTTAAGAAGATGGAAAAAAAAAACTTCTTATACCATTTCAGTGTTTTGCGAACACAATCGGTGGAGAAAATCATTGCATCTGAGTTGTCCATAAGTCGCATGTTTATGTTGTAATCAGTAACACACTCAGGCTTCATGATTGGTTGACGTGTAAGTGGGTCCCTGTTCACGCTCTCAACCACTGGGAGATTGTGAATGGTAGAGAGGAGTGACACTTCACGTTTGTCTTTCCAAACAACAGCAAGAATGTTCTTTGCTTGTTTGTGGACTACGTTACCTCTGGCTACTCGAGGAGTAATTACTGGCATGTTCTTCCTTCACCTCCTTACAGTCCCACAGACTCCTGTCTGCCTTGAGAGGAGAAACTCAAATAGTTTATGTGATGAATATCAGTTATCCATGAACAATACATGATTCTTGTCCAGATATGGTTCCATGAGGGTCTGCACTACGGCCCCAGACAGCCCAAGGCTTGTGTCATGTGTCACCTATGTATCTTTTCCGTGTAGATGAAAATATTTTAAACAAAGCCTGACTTACAGTCACAGATACAAACCAGCTTCAGTTCAAACCTATGGCTTTTTGAGGGAATATATTGACAAAAAGAAATATTCCCTCGTTGCAAAATCAGGCTCTCATCAATTACCACACTCTTGTATGGACAAAACAATTTCTTGAGCTTTCCCCTCAGATAGTCATACACAGCTTGAATTTTTCCTACAGAGTTGTTAATATATCCTTGGAGGTTATCAAAGAAATGTAGAATGTTTACAAAACGATACACAGACATAAGTTTGTTGAAGATTGGGGTCTGAGTAAGGGGATCTGTGCTCCAATAGTCTTAGTAGTTTTTCTTCTAGATAACCCCCATGAGCATAACCAGGGAAAGAAACACTTTCATCTCATTCACATCAACATCATACCGCTGATGATTACGGGAATGTGGAGTCAAATCTTTACCACCTTGAATGAAATGAAAGTAACGGTTTGATTCCTCCACAATTATGTTTATTATTTTATCATTCCAAAAATAAATGAAGTTCCCTGTATTGTTTACACTGAAATCAGCAGCTACCCTTATCTCTGATTCTGACTCATCCAAATTAAAGTACTGTGGCTGGTAACTGTCTCCATCATGCCACTGCCACCTCTGTGAATAAAGTTGATTTACACCAGTCGTCCTCATTCTCTGAGAACGACTACGTATATTCACACGTGAAGCACGCAGAGTTGGGCGCGTGCAAGTTCTTTGTCCCCGACCATGTAAGCACATGGTGGTTTGTGGTGGTGTAGGAGGGGAGGGTGCCTCTGGCACCACACCACCTGACGCACCTCACCTGTGGACAAACAAGCACCGGCCGAAGCGGGCTCGGCAAACAAAGGTGAAATGTCGAGATCATTTACCTCATCCCCTCGGGTAGAGGTTTGGGGTTCGGGATCCTCTGGAGTGGAAACTCTACGGGTCATGCTCCGAGTTACAGCGCAAAACGGGAAAATTTGGGACATATCTGCCTCCAGTTGCTTTAAATATGCAGGGGTACTCGACACTTCCTGCAATACTGGGGGAGGGGCTCCTCCCATTCTCTCCCCGGCCAAATCATCCCCCAAAATTAGATCAACGCCTGGGACAGGTAGCTCAGCAACAGCAACTGGGCATCACCCACAAAACAGTCCGAGTTTAGGTGGACTCTAACTAAAGGCGCTGTACTCCGACTCCCCACCGAAGATAAAACTACCCACTCTCCGGTCTTTTCTCACGTGACCACATCTGCCCTTAGCAAAGTCTGGATGGCTCCAGAGTCCATTAAAATGTTTACAGGGCGTGTTAAACCGGACCCTGTTATTGCTCCCTTTGAGAGGAACGCATGATACCCGGCGTCCAACTGGCCTTCCTTATCAATTGGATGGTGGATCCCACCTCCCAGGGAGGGGGACACACAATCCACCGTCACCGTCTCTAGGCCTGAGATCCTCTGTGTCGCTATAACTGTTTTCGCTGACTCCTTAGACTGGTGCCTGCGCCAACAATACTCGGCCTTATGCCCAGTTCTACCACAAAATGTGCACTTAAACACCTCCATCTGGCGTGCTGCCGGCGCGGGCTTCGAACTGCCCTTACCCTGAGGGAGACGGGCCAAGGGACGCTGATGCGTCACCTTCCCACGAGGTGGAGGTAGATTAGACCGGGAAATAAATGTGTGGCTTTCCTTCCTCGCCAACACGTAATTATCAGCCACTGTGACCGCTTCCTCCACAGTTTTCACACGCTTCTGAGCCAGACAGGATGCCACATCCCTATCTACGCCCAGAGTAAAAGCTTCCATTAAAATGAGCTGTACCAGCTGCTCATAGATTGTCACCTCCTGTGACCTATACGACGATATGAAAGCTTCGAGGTGGCTTTGCTCTGCAGTCTTCCTCAAACTCCTAAACTTTTGGCACCAGAGAATAGGCCTGAAGGACCTGTTTTTTTACATTTTCATAAGAGCAGGCCCTACATCACTAAGCGCCATATACGCTTTCAGTCCCTTGCCCTTAAAGCTCTGTTGTAAAACCAAGGTCCACTGGTCTCTGGACCAAGAGAGACGAGTTGTAAGCCTCTCAAAACTACTAAAGAAGACATCTACACAACCTTCGTTAAAAGTGGGAATTAGCCTCACCGCTTCCCCTAAATAAAAATATTAGTATCCCTGCTCGCCCCTAGCTCAGCTAAACGCAGCTGAGTTTCGAGGGAGCGGTTCCTGGCTTCCTCCAGCTTAATCTGTAGCTCGACCCGCCTGAACTCTGGGTCGGCCTCAGGCTGGTCCTATGGAAGGCAACCGCGTCTTCGTCACTCACGATAGGCATGGTGGCGTAAGATCACGGAAAACTCACACACACACACACACACACACAAATATGGTGTAGCGTTATACTTGTACTCTTGGCGAGGTCGCCACTGTCACATGCCCTCAAACTCACCGCCCCTTCCTTAATACGTCCTTACAGCTCGTATCAGAGGGGTGAACTATTATAATTTCAATAACCAGGTTCTAGGCTTGTTCAAATAAACAAATGTAAGTAAACTTACTTTAAATTTATTTACAAAATATTTGTAACGGATCTGACTCCCCGAAGGGCCACTGAATTGATTAATATAAAAGGTAAAAACAAAGACAACAAAAACAAAACACAGGATTATGACCAAACACCACTCCATAAACATCACACCAAACACAAAAATATCCGGACACAAAAGATCTCAAAATAATAATAATGCTAAAACTGGCTAGCAGAAATAAATCTTGTCCCTGTTACCACAGGGATCGAGGAAACCCAAAGACTGGTTCACAAGAAAAACCACACAAGTGAACACTGAAAATAAAATACACACAAAAACATAACACGTAAACACAGAAAGAAAGAAAAAAAAACACAAAACAAAAGAGAGAGATGAAAAGAGTCGTCACCCAGACACAAAAATAAAAGAAAGTGAAAGTATTCCGACCCTCTTTCACAGTTACGTTAAAATTAAACACTACACACTCCAGCAGTGTTAAGAAAACCCATCCAGGGTAAAAGAAATGCGCGAAGCAAAATTAAGGCGGAGTAATTCCACCCATAAACGTACTGTGAAAGCAAACAAAAAAAAAAAAAAAAGGAAAGGACAAAATATAGTGATCAAGGAGGCAGCAAGCCTCTTCAAAAATCACTCAAATAAAACGTAGTATATCTGGGCGGCGCTCCTAACCTCATCCCAAAGAATCACCTTAAAATATACCTCTGGACCCGTGAATGAGTGAGTGACCGACTGAGTCCTGACCTCCCCAACTCGGCGGATTATATCTGCCCGGAACCCTGCACTGACCACGCGGTCGTCTGCCCAAGTGGTTACACTACTATACAAAGGAAACACTACCTAACTAATCAAATATTGGTTCCGTAGTGGTATTCACATGGAGGCAATATAACACATAATATGCTCTCCAAATTTCATTATGGAAAACTGAGAAATAGAGGGTTAGAGACATAAAAGATAAAAATGCTCTAACGCTACGTTATACTAACATGAAAAAAATATAGAGATTCTCTATTGTGCACAATAAAAGCAATTTCTTATATAACTTACATAACAATGGAAATCACAAGTTTTCTCTCCTCTCTAGGGCGACTCCGGAGACGTATACAATTTATGAACGGAGAACAAGCTCTCCCAACTTCTGCCCTTCATATAGTGACTTAAAAACAACCTAACTTAAACTAAATATCAAAATACGTACATAATAAATAAAAATAACGTTACCTTCAAGTGGTAAAAAATTAAGGTGTGAAGAGAGAGGTGAGGCTGACCTTTCCTCCCCCCCCCACTTACCCATCCACCGCCAACTTCTTTATTCGTTGAAAACACGTCATTTATGAAATTTTTGAGAAAAAAGTATATTGTTGCAATATTCATTGTTTTTTGTTCATTTTTTAATGAAAACAATGAAATAAGCAGAAAATAATAGAAAAATTCACTTTTCTCGGTGAAAAGGAACTTTATTCATGAAATGGCATATATTCCTTATTTCTTCACTAAAAAAGATGGTCTTTCTTAAATAAGATGTTAATTCTCCTAAAAACATCGAAAAGGGGATAATTTATGATATTTTGAGAGAAAAAATGAATTCCAATAAAAAGTTAATATGCAATATGCAATTTGAATAAAGAAGAAAATTCTACCAAAAAAGTGCCTTTTCAATGTTTTCTTTCTTATTTTCATTTGTTGGTAGAAGAAAATAAAAAAAATACATTCCTTTTCTCGACAATATTTTTTTTCTCTAAAATTGCACAAATGACCTATTTTTATGTTTTTATCTTTATTTTACGATAATATATTTTTTTTCTCTAAAACTGCATAAATGACCCTTTTTTTCAATTTTTTTCGGAGATTTACAATTTTGCAAAGAAAACCATCTCTTTTACAAAAAAAATATGATTGTACAATAAAAGTAATTTTTAATAATTTTCTATTGATTTCAATGTTTTGATTAAAAAAAAAGAAAATAAACACTATATACATTTTCTTTCTCTGAAACGGAACAAAGTACCCATTTTTAACCTTTTTGGACGTTTGAAAATATCTTCTAGAAAACAAATTTTTCAAAACCGAATATACTTTTTTTTTATCTAAAATTTCGTAAATTAGATTTTTTCCAGTTTTTCAGAGTATTAACGGCATTTTACATAAAACCTTCTTTTATAAGTATAACATATGCGATTTGAATTATCCTTTTTTCAATGTTTTTCAGGGTTTTACAATATTCTTATTATAAATCCATCTTCCCTTAGAAAAAAAAGTATGTTTTTACTTCCAAAAATGGGTTTTTCAGTAATTTTCTTTGAATTTCCAAGTTTTAATTCAAAACAGGAACAGTACGCTATGGAGTATTGTTTTTTTCTCTTTAAAGTTACGTAAACTACCCTATTTAAACTTTTTTATTGGTTTTAACAACATTTTGAAGAAAATCCATTTTTCATGTTACATAAAATGTAATACAAGCCATTTCAAGGAAAAAATATATATACTTCTTTTAGAAAAAGGATTTTTCAGTGTTTTTTTCTTTTCATTTGCACGTTTTCAATGAAAATGAAGGAAAAAGCGAGAAATATATAACTTTTTTTTGGAATTAATTTTTTTCTCTCAAAATTGCATAAATTATCCCCTTTCCAGCGCATTTAGGAAAATTAACAACTTATCTAAGAAAGATCATCTATTTTTTAGTTCAGAAAAAAGGAATATATGCCATTTCACGAAAAAAGTTCCTTTTCATCGAAAAAGTGAATTTTTCGATGACTTTCTGATTATTTCATTGTTTTGATCAAAAAATAAACAAAAAACACAGAATATTGCGGCAATAAACTTTTTACTGAAAAAAATCATAAATGAAGTGTTTTTCAACGTTTTTAGGAGTATTAACGGTATTTTAAACAAAACCCTCTTTTACAAGTATAATATATATAATTTGAATAAAGAAGAAAATTCTGCCTAAAAAGCTACTTTTTTATGTTTTTTTTTTCTTATTTTCATTTGTTGGTGGAAGAAAACCAAAAAAATACATTCATTTCTCGACAATATATTTTTCTCTAAAATTGCAAAAATTACCTTTTATGCCATGCTTTTATCCTTATTTTCCGATAATATATTTTTTCTCTAAAACTGCATAAATGACCCTTTTTTCAATGATTTTCGGAAATTTACAACTTTTCAAGGAAAACCATCTCTTTTACAAAAAAAGTATGATTTTACACCAAAAGTAATTTTTTAATAATTTTCTATTGATTTCAATGTTTTGATTAAAAACAGGAAAATAAACACTATATACATTTTCTTTCTCTGAAACTGTACAAAGTACCCATTTTTAACCTTTTTGGACGTTTGAAAATATTTCGTAGAAAGCCACTTTTTCATGTTACAATATACTTTTTTATATAAAATTTCGTAAATAAGTTTTTTTTTCAGTTTTTTGGAGTATTACCTGCCTTTTACACAAAACGTTCTTTTACAAGTATAAAATATGCGATTTGAATTATCCATTTTTCAATGTTTTTCAGGGTTTTACAGTATTTTTATGACAAATCCATTTTATTTTAGAAAAAAAAAGTATGTTTTTACCTCCAAAAGTGAGTTTATCAGGTAGTTTCTTTGAATTTCCATGTTTTAATTAAAAACACGAACAGTACGCTATAGAGTTTTTTTTTTCTTTTTAAAGTTACATAAACTACCCTATTTCAACCTTTTTATTGGTTTTAACAACATTTTGAAGAAAATCCCTTTTTCATGTTACATAAAATGTAATACAAGGCATTTCTAGGAAAAAAAAATATATTTTTCTTTTTGAAAAAGATTTTTCAGTGTTTTTCCTTTTATTTGCATGTTTTGAATGAAAATGAAGGAAAAATCAAGAAATATATTATTTTGTTTGTAATTCATTTTTTTCTCTCATAATTCCATAAATTATCCCGTTTCCAGTGTTTTTAGGAGAACTAACATATTATCTAAGAAAGACCATCTTTTTTTAGTTCAGAAAAAAGGAATATATGCCATTTCAGGAAAAAAGTTGCTTTTCACCGAAAAAAGGGAATTTTTCGATGATTTTCTGATTATTTCATTGTTTTCATCAAAAAATAAACAAAAAACACTGAATATTGCGACAATATACTTTTTACTGAAAAAAATCATAAATGACGTGTTTTTCAACGTTTTTAGGAGTATTAACAGCATTTTAAACAAAACCCCCTTTTAAAAGTATAATATATGCAATTTCAATAAGGAATAAAATATTGCCTAGAAAGTGACTTTTTCAATGTTTTTTTCTTTTCATTTGTTGGTGGAAGAAAACCAAAAAACACATTTTTTTTCTCGACACTATTTTTTTCTGTAACGTTGCACAAATTAACTATTTTTATGGTTTTATCCTTATTTTACGATAATATACTTTTTTTCTCTAAAACCGCATAAATGACCCTTTTTTCAATGTTTTTCGGAGATTTACAACTTTTCAAGAAAACCATCTCTTTTACGAAAAAAATATGATTTTACACCAAAAGTCATTTTTTAATAATTTTTGTATTGATTTCAATGTTTTGATTAAAAACCAGAAAATAAACACTATATACATTTTCTTTCTCTGAAACTGTACAAAGTACCCATTTTTAACCTTTTTGAACGTTTGAAAATATTTTGTAAAGAACAACTTTTTCATGTTGCATATTATTTTTTCATCTAAAATTTCATAAATTAGGTTTTTTTAAGTTTTTTAGAGTATTAACGGCATTTTACACAAAACCCCCTTTTACAAGTATAACATATGCGATTTAAATTATTCCTTTTTCAACATTTTACATTGTTTTACATTATTTTTATGGCAAATCCATCTTCACTTAGAAAAGAAAAGTATGTTTTTCAATAATTTTCTTTGAATTTCCAAGTTTAATAAAAAACATGAACAGTACGCTATAGAGTATTGTTTTTCTCTTTAAAGTTACATAAACTACCCTATTTAAACGTTTTTATTGGTTTTAACTATATTTTGAAGAAAATCCCTTTTTTATATTACATAAAATTTAATACAAGCCATTTCAAGGAAAAAATATATATATTTCTTTTAGGAAAAGGATTTTTTGGTGTTTTTTCTTTTCATTTGCACGTTTTGAATGAAAATGAAGGAAAAAGTAAGAAATGTATTAACTTTTTATTGGAATTCATTTCTTTCTCTCAAAATTGCATAAATTTTCCCCTTTCCAGCGTTTTTAGGAGAATTCACACCTTTTCTAAGAAAGACCATCTTTTTTTAAATTCAGAAAAAAAGGAATATATGGCATTTCACGAAAAAAGCCCTTTACACCAAAAAAGTTAATTTTTCTATGATTTTCTGATTATTTTGGTTAAATTATATTACAATTATATTTATGTGAAAAAGAGGGTTTACTTTTAAAAATTGTTAATACTCTGAAAAACGTTTAAACACGGATAATTTATGGAATTTTATGGAGAGAAAATGTTTTGCCATTAAAACTACATTACTGGAATTGATTTCTTTCTCTAAAAATTGAATAAATTTTCCCTTTTCCAGCGTTTTTAGGAGAATTCACATCTTATCTAAGAAAGACCATCTTTTTTTAAATTCAGAAAAAGGAATATATGCCATTTCACGAAAAAAAGGCCTTTACACCAAAAAAAGTTAATTTTTCTATGATTTTCTGATTATTTTGGTTAAATTGCATATATTACAATTATATTTATGTGAAAAAGAAGGTTTACTTTAAAATATTGTTAATACTCTGAAAACGTTGAAACACTGGTAATTTATGAAATTTTAAGGAAAGAAATTGTTTTGCAATAAAAACTAATACAATGCTTTTTTCCACCAACAGATGAAAATAAGATAAAAACATTGAAAAAGTAACTTTTTAGGCAGAATGTTTTTCTTTATTCAAATTGCCTATATTACACTTGTAAAAGGGGATTTTGTGTAAAATGCCGTTGATACTCCTAAAAACGTTGAAAAAAACGTCATTTATGAATTTTTTGAGAAAAAAGCATATTGTCGCAATATACATTGTTTTTTGTTTTTCATTTATAAAAACAATGAAATAAAAAGAAAATCATCGAAATATTCACATATTCGGTGAAAAGTAACATTTTTCGTGAAATGGCATATATTCTTTTTTTCTTCACTAAAAAAGATGGTCTTTCTTAGACAAGATGGTAATTCTCCTAAAAACACTGAAAAGGGGATAATTTATGCAATTTTGAGAGAAAACAAATGAATTGCAATGAAAAGTCAATATATTTGTTGCTTTTTCCTTCCTTTTCAATGAAAACATGGAAATGAAAAGTTATTGTTTATGAAAACAATGAAATAAGCATAAAACCATCGAAAAATTCACATTTTCGGTGTAAAGGAACTTTTTCTGTGAAATGGCATATATTTCTTTTTTTCTTCACTTAAAAAGATGGTCATTCTTAGATAAAATGTTAATACTCCTAAAAACGCTGAAAAAGGGACGATTTATGCAATTTTGAGAGAAAAAAAAAAGAATTGCAATAAAAAGTCAATATATTTCTTGGTTTTTCCTTCATTTTCAATCAAAACATGGAAATGAAAAGTTATTTTTTTATGAAAACAATGAAATGAACAGAAAACCATCGAAAAATTCACTTTTTCGGTGAAAAGGAACTTTTTCTGTGAAATAGCATATATTCCTTTTTTCTTCACTAAAAGAGATGGTGTTTCTTAGAAAAGATGTTAATTCTCCTAAAAACGCTGAAAAGAGGATAATTTATTCGATTTTTTGAGAAAAAAATGAATTGGTATAAAAAGTCAATATATTTCTTGCTTTTTCCTTCATTTTCAATCAAAACATGGAAATGAAAAGAAAAATACTGTAAAATCCTTTTTCTAAAAGAAATACGTATTTTTCCTTGAAATGGCTTGTATTACATTTCATGTAACAAAAAAAAGGGGTTTTCTTCAAAATGTCGTTGAAACCAATGAAAAGGTTAAAATAGGGTAGTTTATTATGTAACTTTAAAGAGAAAAAATATATATATATATATAGTGTATTTTTCTTGTTTTTAATCAAAACATTGAAATTGAAAAATAATTACTGAAAAACACTCCCTTTTGGATGTAAAAACGAAACTTACTAACTAAATTTGAGTGTTTTTCTTTGAAATATTGTTAATACTCTTCAAAACGCTGAGAAAGAAATAATTTATGCAATATTGATGAAAAAAATGTACTGCTATAAAATTTAAGTGTCTTTTTCCTTCATTTTCATTCAAAACATGGATACAAAAAGAGACACAAAGAAAATTTTGACATAAGTTTGTTTTTTTCTTTGAAATGGCATACTTGTTATTTAAATTAAAAAGATTTTTCCTCAAAATAATGTTAAAACTCCTAAAAAGGTTAAAATAGGGTAGAAAATACCCTTTTTTTTGGTTAAATTGCATATATTACAATTATATTTATGTGAAAAAGAGGGATTACTTTAAAATATTTTTAATACTCTGAAAAACATTGAAACACGGGTAATTTATGAAATTTTAGGGAAAGAAAATGTTTTGACATAAAAACTACATGGATTTCTTGATTTTTCCTTCCTTTTTAATCAAAACATGGAAATTAAAATAGAAACATCTAAATTATCCCTTTTCTTTAATAAATATTTTCTTTCTTGAAAGGTATATTTATATTACATATTTTGTAACATGAAACAGGTTTTTTCTTCAAAGTGTTGTTAAAACGTCCAAAAATGTAAAAATTTGGTAGTTTATATACTTTCAGAGAAAGGAAATGTATAAAGTGTTTTTTCTGTTGATTTTAATCAAAACATTGAAATCAATAGAAAATCATTGATTTGGAGTAAAATCATCCCTTTTTTCTAAAAGAGAGCGGCTTCCTTGAAAAGTTTTAAAATCTCAAAAAAATAAATAAATAAACGTTGAAATAAGGATGATTTATGCATTTTAAGAGAAAAAAAATATTGTCTTAAAAAACAATTAAGTTTTTGCTTTTCTTCTATCAACCAATGAAAATAACATGGAAAACATAAAAAAAAAATTACTTTTCAGCAGAATTTTTTTTTTCTTAATTAAAATTGCATATGTTATAATTTTAAAAGGTGGGTTTCGTGTAAAATAAAATTAATACTCTTAAAAACGTTTAATAAACATGTAATTTTTGAAATTTTAGATAAAAAAGTATATTTTTTACATGAAAAAGTTTCTTTCTACATGTTTTTAAACGTTCAAAAATGGGTAATTTGTACAGTTTCTGAGAAAGAAAATGTATATAGTGTTTATTTTCTTGTTTTTAATTAAAATATTGAAATCAAAAGAATATTATTAAAAAATGACTTTTCGAGTAAAATCATATTTTTTTTCGAAAAAGAGACGATTTTCTTTGAAAAGTTGTAAATCTCCGTAAAACATTGAAAAAAGGGTAATTTATGTAGTTTTAGAGAAAATAAAAATATTGTCGAAAAAAAATGTAAATTTGCTTTTTTTCCACCAACAGATGAAAATAAGCTAAAAACATTGAAAAGGTCAATTTTTAGGCCGAATTTTTTTCTTTATTCAAATTGCCTTTATTAAACTTGTAAAAGGGGGTTTTGTGTAAAATGTCGTTGATACTCCTAAAAACGTTGAAAAACACGTCATTTATGAAATTTTGGAGAAAAAAGTATTTTGTCGCAATATTTCTTGTTTTTTGTTTATTATTTATGAAAACAATTAAATAAGAAGAAAATCATCGAAATATTAACTTTTTCGGTGAAAAGGAACTTTTTTTGTGTAATGGCATATATTCCTTTTTTCTTCACTAAAAAAGATGGTCTTTCTTAGATAACATGTGAATTCTTTTAAAAACGCTGCAGAAGGGGATAATTTATGCAATTTTGAGAGAAAAAAATGAATTTTTATAAAAAGTCAATATATTTATTGCTTTTTCCTTCATTTTCAATCATAATATGGAAATGAAAAGTTTTTTTTATGAAAACAATGAAATAAGCAGAAAACCATCGAAAAACTAACTTTTTCGGTGAAAAGCTACTTTTTTTCGTGAAATGGCATATATTTCTTTATTCTTAACTTAAAAAGAAGGTCTTTCTTATATAAGACGTTAATTCTACTAAAAACGCTGAAAAGGGGATAATTTATGCAATTTTGAGAGAAAAAAAAAATTTCAATAAAAAGCCAATATATTTCTTGCTTTCTCTTTCATTTTCAATGAAAACATGGAAATGAAAAGTTATTTTTTATGAAAACAATGAAATAAGCAGAAAATTGTTGTGAAAGCAAAACCGAGATGTGATCTCTGCCGTGTTGAGTCCGCTAATGCCTTTTGGGTGCGGGAGTAGGATAAGCAAAACCGATGTGTGATATCAGCCGTGTTGAGTCCGCTAATGCTTATTCTAGTTAAGGTGATGGAAATCCACTCTTGTTACTCTCTTCTTTATTCACTTTATATCTTTGGTATACGTATAGATTTTCATTAGTAATATATTATCTGGTATATGATTATGGTGTGAGATGTGTGTAAGATGAGTGTAGTGTTAAGAATGGATGATGGTTGAAAGGGATATTTATGTGTGTTTTAATGTGTATTTTGGTTT
Source organism: Callinectes sapidus (assembly GCA_020233015.1). Taxonomy (NCBI): domain Eukaryota; kingdom Metazoa; phylum Arthropoda; class Malacostraca; order Decapoda; family Portunidae; genus Callinectes; species Callinectes sapidus. The sequence goes on along the minus strand of CM035213.1, from coordinate 8,133,725 downwards.
GTGTATGATGTGTATGTAGAACGGATGAAATGATATATAAAGGAATGATAAATATTACAAATGAAATAGTCTGCGCTCAAGACAGACAGAATGTGAGAATGATATATTTAGGGGCAGACTGAAGTAGTGTGCTGCTACAGTATATTTAAAGGGAGACTGAAGTAGTGTGCTGCTACAGTACTCCCCCGTCAGTGACGAGGTAAGAGGAACGTGACTTTTCTCTGGCGCGGTGTTTCAGTTGGCGTGTCCGGAGGGTCCGCGAATGGTGTTACCGAAGCATGGGGGAGTATGTAGGCCGGCTTGATCCTGTCGATGGCGATGACATGGGCACTGCCGTTTTTATTGATTGTGATGTTCTTCCGGGTCCGGCGCAGGACTTCAAAGGGCCCTTCGTAGGGTTGTTGAAGGGGCCGCTTGACGGCGTCAACTCTGACGAAGACGTGGTAGCAGTCTTCGAGGTCCTGGCTGACGAACGTCTTTGTGGGATAGGTGCGAGGTTGCACGGCCTGCAGGCTTGCCATGGACTGTTGGAGGCTGCTGGCGAAATCCTGGATGCTGCAAGGTGGAGTGTCTTGGGGTGAGCTACAGAGGAGCTCACCAGGCAGTTGGAGGTTTGTCCCGTATACCAGCTTTGCGGAGGAGTGTTGGAGGTCCTGCTTCAGAGAGGCACGAATGCCAAGGAGGACGAGGGGTAAGGTGGCACACCACTCCTCACGTGGCTGTCTGGAGGCCATGATGGATGCCTCCAGCTGGCGGTGGAAACGCTCCACCATAGCGTTCGCCTGGGGATGGTAACTAGCAGTCCTGAACCGTCGGATGCCCAGCAGGGTCATGACCTTGCCCCACACGCGGGACTCAAACTGGCTGCCACGGTCGGAGGTGAGGTTGAGGGGAACACCGAATCTGGACACCCATGTGGTGATGAAGGCGCGAGCGACGGTGTCGGTGGAGATGTCAGCCAGTGGTGTCGCCTCTGGCCAACGTGTGAAGCGGTCAACACAGGTCAGGATGTAGCGGTTGCCATCAGAGTATGGGAGAGGTCCAACCAGGTCGATGTGTACGTGGTCGAACCGAGAAGAGACTGGTGTGAATGTTCCGGGAGGGGAACGTGTGTGTCGTGTCACCTTGGAGGCTTGGCAAGGGACGCAGGTGCGTGTCCACTCCCTGACATCCTTGTTCATACCCATCCAGATGAACCTGGAGGTCATCATCCGCTGCGTAGTCCGAATGCCAGGGTGGGAAAGGTCGTGCAGCTGACGGAAGAGGGGATACCGGTGTTTCTTCGGTAGGTATGGCCGGAAGGTGTCGGTGGAGACGTCAGCGTAAAGGTGCACTTGTGTTCCCGGGAGCTGGATCTTCTTCATGGACAGTGCGGCATTTTTCTTTAGCTGCTGCAACTCAGGATCAGAGGCCTGGTCAGCAGCAATTGCGGCGTAGTCGATGAGAGAGGTGGAGGTCGCGCAGATGTTACGGGAAAGGGCGTCGGCGGGAGCGTTGTCGTCGACTTTGATGAAGCGGAGGTCCGTGGTGAACTGGGAGATGTAGTCAATGTGACGTAGTTGCCTTGGGGAATAGGATGTCTTGTTGTTGTTGAAGATGGTGGTTAATGGTTTATGGTCAGTGTAGATGTTGAATGGGCGAACTTCGACGAAGTACCGGAAGTGTTTGACTGCCTTGTAGATGGCGAGGAGTTCTCTGTCATAAGTGCTGTACTTAGTCTCGGCACACTTGAGCTTCTTCGAAAAGAAAGCGAGTGGCTTCCACGCGCCTTGAACGTGCTGTTGCAAGACTGCCCCAATGCCGGTGTCAGAAGCGTCGGTGGCGAGAGAGATGGCGGCGTCTGAGGTGGGGAAGTCAAGGGAAGAGGCGTCGGCGAGTGCGGTCCTTGCAGCGAGAAAGGCGTCGACAGCTTCGGAGGTCCAGTCCAGGTTGATGGACTGGCCTTTCTTGGCAGGCTTCAACATGGAGTAGAGAGGCTGGAGGAGCTGTGCGCAGCGGGGGATGAAGCGATTATAATAGTTGAGCATCCCCAGAAACTGCTTCAGTTGGCGCTGTGTGGTAGGCTTCGGGAACTTCTGGATGGCTTTACAGCGAGATGAGGGGAGGGTGATGGCAGAAGTAGATACTGTGTGGCCAAGAAAGTCGACTGTAGACTTGTCGACGTTAACTTGGATGCCGTAGTCCTGAAGGCGAGTGAAGACTTGTTCGAGGTGGGCCCCGTGTGTGTCAGCATCAGAACTGGCGATGAGGATGTCGTCGACATATGTGAAGCAGAACTGGAGACCGCGCAATACTTCA
>CM035213.1:8120151-8131327 GCA_020233015.1 Callinectes sapidus | reverse complement strand
TGGTTTTATGCTTATTTCATTGTTTTCATAAAAAATAACTTTTCATTTCCATGTTTTCATTGAAAAGGAAGGAAAAAGCAACAAATATATTGACTTTTCATTGCAATTCATTTGTTTTCTCTCAAAATTGCATAAATTATCCCCTTTTCAGCTTTTTTAGGAGAATTACCATCTTGTCTAAGAAAGACCATCTTTTTTAGTGAAGAAAAAAAGAGTATATGCCATTTCACGAAAAATGTTACTTTTCACCGAATATGTGAATATTTCGATGATTTTCTTTTTATTTAATTGTTTTTATAAATAAAAAACAAAAAACAATGTATATTGCGACAATATGCTTTTTTCTCCAAAAAATCATAAATGACGTTTTTTTCAACGTTTCTAGGAGTATCAACGGCATTTTACACAAAATCCCCTTTTACAAGTGTAATATAGGCAATTTGAATAAAGAAAAACATTCTGCCTAAAAAGTTACTTTTTCAATGTTTTTATCTTATTTTCATCTGTTGGTGGAAAAAAGCATTGTATTAGTTTTTATTGCAAAACAATTTCTTTCCTTAAAATTTCATAAATTACCAGTGTTTCAACGTTTTCAGAGTATTAACAATATTTTAAAGTAAACCTTCTTTTTCACATAAATATAATTGTAATATATGCAATTTAACCAAAATAATCAGAAAATCATAGAAAAATTAACTTTTTTGGTGTAAAGGGCTTTTTTCGTGAAATGCCATATATTCCTTTTTTTCTGAATTTAAAAAAAGATGGTCTTTCTTAGAAAAGGTGTGAATTCTCCTAAAAACGCTGGAAAGGGGAAAATTTATGCAATTTTGAGAGAAAGAAATGAATTCCAATAAAAAGTTAATACATTTCTTACTTTTTCCTTTATTTTCATTCAAAACGTGCAAATGAAAAGAAAAAACACTAAAAAATCCTTTTCCTAAAGAAATATATATATTTTTTCCTTGAAATGGCTTGTATTAAATTTTATGTAATATAAAAAAGGGATTTTCTTCAAAATATAGTTAAAACCAATAAAAAGGTTTAAATAGGGTAGTTTATGTAACTTTAAAGAGAAAAACAATACTCTATAGCGTACTGTTCATGTTTTTTATTAAACTTGGAAATTCAAAGAAAATTATTGAAAAACATACTTTTCTTTTCTAAGTGAAGATGGATTTGTCATAAAAATAATGTAAAACAATGTAAAATGTTGAAAAAGGAATAATTCAAATCGCATATGTTATACTTGTAAAAGGGGGTTTTGTGTAAAATGCCGTTAATACTCTAAAAAAACTTTAAAAAACCTAATTTATGAAATTTTAGATGAAAAAATGTAATGCAACATGAAAAAGTTGTTCTTTACAAAATATTTTCAAACGTTCAAAAAGGTTAAAAATGGGTACTTTGTACAGTTTCAGAGAAAGAAAATGTATATGGTGTTTATTTTTTTTTTTGGTTTTTAATCAAAACATTGAAATCAATACAAAAATTATTAAAAAATGACTTTTGGTGTAAAATCATATTTTTTTCGTAAAAGAGATGGTTTTCTTGAAAAGTTGTAAATCTCCGAAAAACATTGAAAAAAGGGTCATTTATGCGGTTTTAGAGAAAAAAAGTATATTATCGTAAAATAAGGATAAAACCATAAAAATAGTTAATTTGTGCAACGTTACAGAAAAAAATAGTGTCGAGAAAAAAAATGTGTTTTTTGGTTTTCTTCCACCAACAAATGAAAAGAAAAAAAAACATTGAAAAAGTCACTTTCTAGGCAATATTTTATTCCTTATTGAAATTGCATATATTATACTTTTAAAAGGGGGTTTTGTTTAAAATGCCGTTAATACTCCTAAAAACGTTGAAAAACACGTCATTTATGATTTTTTTTCAGTAAAAAGTATATTGTCGCAATATTCAGTGTTTTTTGTTTATTTTTTGATGAAAACAATGAAATAATCAGAAAATCATCGAAAAATTCCCTTTTTTCGGTGAAAAGCAACTTTTTTCCTGAAATGGCATATATTCCTTTTTTCTGAACTAAAAAAAGATGGTCTCTCTTAGATAATATGTTAGTTCTCCTAAAAACACTGGAAACGGGATAATTTATGGAATTATGAGAGAAAAAAATTAATTACAAACAAAATAATATATTTCTTGATTTTTCCTTCATTTTCATCCAAAACATGCAAATAAAAGGAAAAAAACACTGAAAAATCTTTTTCAAAAAGAAAAATATTTTTTTTTCTAGAAATGCCTTGTATTACATTTTATGTAACATGAAAAAGGGATTTTCTTCAAAATGTTGTTAAAACCAATAAAAAGGTTGAAATAGGGTAGTTTATGTAACTTTAAAAAGAAAAAAAACTCTATAGCGTACTGTTCGTGTTTTTAATTAAAACATGGAAATTCAAAGAAACTACCTGATAAACTCACTTTTGGAGGTAAAAACATACTTTTTTTTTTCTAAAATAAAATGGATTTGTCATAAAAATACTGTAAAACCCTGAAAAACATTGAAAAATGGATTATTCAAATCGCATATGTTATACTTGTAAAAGAACGTTTTGTGTAAAAGGCAGGTAATACTCCAAAAAACTGAAAAAAAATCTTATTTACGAAATTTTATATAAAAAAGTATATTGTAACATGAAAAAGTGGTTTTCTACGAAATATTTTCACACATCCAAAAAGGTTAAAAAATGGGTACTTTGTACAGTTTCAGAGAAAGAAAATGTATATAGTGTTTATTTTCCTGTTTTTAATCAAAACATTGAAATCAATAGAAAATTATTAAAAAATTTTACGAAAAAAATATGATTTTACACCAAAAGTCATTTTTTAATAATTTTTGTATTGATTTCAATGTTTTGATTAAAAACCAGAAAATAAACACTATATACATTTTCTTTCTCTGAAACTGTACAAAGTACCCCTTTTTAACCTTTTTGAACGTTTGAAAATATTTTGTAAAGAACAACTTTTTCATGTTGCATTATATTTTTTCATCTAAAATTTCATAAATTAGGTTTTTTAAAGTTTTTTAGAGTATTAACGGCATTTTACACAAAACCCCCTTTTACAAGTATAACATATGCGATTTGAATTATTCCTTTTTCAACATTTTACATTGTTTTACATTATTTTTATGACAAATCCATCTTCACTTAGAAAAGAAAAGTATGTTTTTTAATAATTTTCTTTGAATTTCCAAGTTTAATAAAAAACATGAACAGTACGCTATAGAGTATTGTTTTTCTCTTTAAAGTTACATAAACTACCCTATTTAAACCTTTTTATTGGTTTTAACTATATTTTGAAGAAAATCCCTTTTTTATATTACATAAAATTTAATACAAGCCATTTCAAGGAAGAAATATATATATTTCTTTTAGGAAAAGGATTTTTTAGTGTTTTTTCTTTTCATTTGCACGTTTTGAATGAAAATGAAGGATAAAGTAAGAAATGTATTAACTTTTTATTGGAATTCATTTCTTTCTCTCAAAATTGCATAAATTTTCCCCTTTCCAGCGTTTTTAGGAGAATTCACACCTTTTCTAAGAAAGACCATCTTTTTTTAAATTCAAAAAAAAAAGGAATATATGGCATTTCACGAAAAAAGCCCTTTACACCAAAAAAGTTAATTTTTCTATGATTTTCTGATTATTTTGGTGAAATTGCATATATTACAATTATATTTATGTGAAAAAGAGGGTTTACTTTTAAATATTGTTAATACTCTGAAAAACGTTTAAACACGGGTAATTTATCGAATTTTATGGAGAGAAAATGTTTTGCCATTAAAACTATATTACTGGAATTCATTTCTTTCTCTAAAAATTGAATAAATTTTCCCCTTTCCAGCGTTTTTAGGAGAATTCACATCTTATCTAAGAAAGACCATCTTTTTTTAAATTCAGAAAAAGGAATACATGCCATTTCACGAAAAAAAGGCCTTTACACCAAAAAAGTTAATTTTTCTATGATTTTCTGATTGTTTTGGTTAAATTGCATATATTACAATTATATTTATGTGAAAAAGAAGGTTTACTTTAAAATATTGTTAATACTCTGAAAACGTTGAAACACTGGTAATTTATGAAATTTTAAGGAAAGAAATTGTTTTGCAATAAAAACTAATACAATGTTTTTTTCCACCAACAGATGAAAATAAGATAAAAACATTGAAAAAGTAACTTGTTAGGCAGAATGTTTTTCTTTATTCAAATTGCCTATATTACACTTGTAAAAGGGGATTTTGTGTAAAATGCCGTTGATACTCCTAAAAACGTTGAAAAAAAACGTCATTTATGAATTTTTTGAGAAAAAAGCATATTGTCGCAATATACATTGTTTTTTGTTTTTCATTTATAAAAACAATGAAATAAAAAGAAAATCATCGAAATATTCACATATTCGGTGAAAAGTAACTTTTTTCGTGAAATGGCATATATTCTTTTTTTCTTCACTAAAAAAGATGGTCTTTCTTAGACAAGATGGTAATTCTCCTAAAAACGCTGAAAAAGGGATAATTTATGCAATTTTGAGAGAAAAAAAATGAATTGCAATGAAAAGTCAATATATTTGTTGCTTTTTCCTTCCTTTTCAATGAAAACATGGAAATGAAAAGTTATTTTTTATGAAAACAATGAAATAAGCATAAAACCATCGAAAAATTCACATTTTCGGTGTAAAGGAACTTTTTCTGTGAAATGGCATATATTTTTTTTTCTTCACTTAAAAAGATGGTCATTCTTAGATAAAATGTTAATACTCCTAAAAACGCTGAAAAAGGGACGATTTATGCAATTTTGAGAGAAAAAAAAAATGAATTGCAATAAAAAGTCAATATATTTCTTGGTTTTTCCTTCATTTTCAATCAAAACATGGAAATGAAAAGTTATTTTTTATGAAAACAATGAAATAAACAGAAAACCATCGAAAAATTAACTTTTTCGGTGAAAAGGAACTTTTTCTGTGAAATGGCATATATTCCTTTTTTCTTCACTAAAAGAGATGGTGTTTCTTAGAAAAGATGTTAATTCTCCTAAAAACGCTGAAAAGAGGATAATTTATTCGATTTTTTGAGAAAAAAATGAATTGGTATGAAAAGACAATATATTTCTTGCTTTTTCCTTCATTTTCAATCAAAACATGGAAATGAAAAGAAAAATTCTGTAAAATCCTTTTTCTAAAAGAAATACGTATTTTTCCTTGAAATGGCTTGTATTACATTTCATGTAACAAAAAAAAGGGGTTTTCTTCAAAATGTCGTTGAAACCAATGAAAAGGTTAAAATAGGGTAGTTTATTATGTAACTTTAAAGAGAAAAAATATATATATAGTGTGTTTTTCTTGTTTTACAAAGACACGCCCACTGTGTTATGGGGACGGAGTTAAGACAATGCATCTCTCAAAGTTAGGCTTATAAATGTCCCCTCTCCTATGTTTACAGCTCCTTCTGGTTTCCCAGGACCAAACATCTCAGTTTACCTGACTCTCCATGTTTACTTCTGGGTCATGCCTGTAGTGCCCTCTCGTAAAATGGTCAGGCTTAGGGGACCTTCCTATCAATCCTTGTCAAGTTTTCACCTCCTACCTACTCTGGTACTGTTATTATATTATGTCTTCTCTTATTTCTTTTTCTCTCGTTTCTTCTTATTTTCTTGTTTCTTCTCTCTTCTTTTATCCGTGCCAGGGTACCACATACCCCCGTCTCCAGTAGTACAGACCTTGCCAAGCATAGGACATCACAGGGACGGTAGTTATAGTACACCACCATGTCTACGACGAGGATCCCCATGGGCAGCAACATCCATGGCCATTTCTCCCACTCTTGCCAGTTGAATTCCGTCAGTATTGACTGCTTCCTTGACAGCTGTACATTGTCAAAATATTGTGGCATAGACCAGGGCTCAAGATCAAACTGTCGGGAAGACTCATATTACTGGAATTCACAATACAAAAATACTCCCAGATGGAGAAGGCAAGTGGAGTGGAAAAGGATTAAGGCTTTATAATCAATGGTGCTTCATTCATATATGTGGAAGAAGCCAGAAGAGAGAATATTTTTCTATATATACAACATCCTTGATTTACTTTCATAAGTCCAGTACCATTAACATGTGTAGTTGTAGGAATGCAGAAGTTTTGACAAGTCATAGTAGTTGTTAATCGAGTACCTTTATCATATATATATATATATATATATATATATATATATATATATATATATATATATATATATATATATATATATATATATATATATATCAATAACTATAACACATATTACAATCATGAAAACCATTGGACAAGAATAATTTGTTCTTGCCTTATTTATCATCCAATATTTCTTTGAGGGGTTATTCACTAGAAAACATCTACTTTAGAAAAAGGAAATGGAAGGGAGTCATTCTGAAGACATCAAAAGGTGTCAACTGAAATCCCTCATAAAGGAACGAGTAAGTGGGAGCTTAAATTGTGTAATGCAGTCTTATGGATCACTCTAAAGAAGTTCTGTGTAATCCCAAAATTCTGGTTTTGGAGGAAATAGTAACTCATATTTAGCTAATATCTCATCTAAAATTTTCAATACAGAGGCATTTGTAATAATATCTGGAGAAAAGTTTGTTTCCATAAATTCTTGTAATTCTATTTTAAAATTAATATGATCAGTTGCAATGGATGTCAAAGCGAACTGTACACACCATAATATTTCCAATGATATGACTGAGTACTGATTCTGTTCAATATCTGACTTCATTAGATGCATAAATGTTTGAGAGATATGGGTAATAGTCTCCAGTTTCTATAACACTTGCTGGACATTGGTTAATTCCTTGAAAATAACATTAATAACCTTAGAGTGAACATTGAGAATTTTTCTTTCTTCTTTAGTTAAGGTATACTCTAAATGCAACAGTTGTGGATGAATCAATCTGAGCTCACATATCTGCTCCAACAAGAGTGTTAGCCCGAGTCTCCACAAAATTAATTAAATTCTTAGTTCTTCCTTGTAAAGTATAATTATAACCGTTATTGCTTAATTATTCAGTATAAAATCTTGTATATTATCATGCCAATTTTCTCTTAACTTTTCCTGAAATAACAACATGTTGGGCTATCAAATATGGTAAAATGTAATCTGGTCCTTTCATTTCATTGAACTCATCTAGTATACTTTGAGTTAAATTTTTTGGCCTTCCTTATAGATTCATAAATGTCATCCAGTCGCAGTAAAAAATAGCATTATATGAGCTTGTCCCTTGACAATGAGATAATTAGTTGAGGAAAATTTTAATTTGTGAATGATCCTCAAACAGTCTTAAAGTCTGCAAGAATATATTTTCATATCATTTCTTCTTATCATATTCTAGAGGCATATGTATCAATATCAATTTAATACTTACAACATTCTTCTTGACTATAACTATATGGGGTTGAATCACTGGATTCTCCTTTAGATTCTTTCTATACTCTCTCTGTAATATTTTCACTATCTTACCAATATCATTATCTTCGTCTGATATTAATATGTCATCTTCATCTGTATCTGTCCTCCTATTTGTATCTTCTCCCAAAAATATGGAAAGAAATCTACTAGTTCACTTTTACCTTATATTCTCCTGGCTCACCCGGCTTATGTATAAGATATGCCCTTCTGATATTTTGATTTACTTGTGGTATATCATTCCCTCATAATTAGATTTTTCTCTTTGTCAGCATGTAATGTTTCTTGTATTTCTAGTTCTAGTACTTCTAATTTCTAACCTTATATCACTCTCTCTGTAACTTTTTGTTTCAGCTTACAGTGTTTCTAAGCTGTTACTGCTCTGTGGACATAACTGTATCACCTATTTTAATTTTCTTTATTTCTATTCTTTTAGAATGAGCCTTTCCAGTCATACCTTCAGTTTCTTCTAAATATTTTTGATCTCTTGCCTACGCTCTATTAACCTTTACTGCCATTTCCTGTTTAAAATCCTCAATATTATATCAACCTTTTTCTCCTTTTATTTGTAGCTAATATATATCAAATACTCTATATGTTCCTATCACACAATCAAAAATATCTTTGCAATTTCCACAGCTGTCCTACTATTGTTTTTTTTTTTTTTTACTAAATATCTAGTAAGCACATCCATAACAACAAAACAATGTATATATCTGTTATCCATCCCATTGCTCCAATGAGATCTATATATTCCTCTGGAATGGTCTTTCTAGGTCTGAATATCGTTTCAGTGGCGCTGAGGCGTCCCCCAACTCCTATGAGACGAGTACACGACACAATATTGGCAATAATTCTTCAATATCCTTTTCATTTCTGACCAATAAGCCATCTTATGACACTTGTTTAAGGTAACTTGTACACCCCCAAGTCCTGCAGTGGCAAGGAACATCCCAGGTGCATCGCAGCTGTTACATATGATTCCGGAATCAATATCTGATGCGTCTATTCTCCATATACATTATTTGTTACTCTTTACAATACATTACCTTTTAAAGACAGATTTGCTTTTTTCATCCTTTTATATATATTTTTCTTTTTATATTGTGCTTACTTAACTTTCTCTTCATCTCTATCTGATTCAAATATCCTTGCAAGGTATCCTTTTCACCAACATGTAATACTCAATATCCATTCAATATTTCTCATCTTCATATATCCCATATCCCTACAATATCTAACAATATTCCGTCAATCTCCCAATATATCTTCAATGTCTCACAATATCTTCTAATATTTCACACAATATAATTCAATATTTCACACAATATAATTCAATCTCTCACAATATTCTTTTCAATATTTCACACAATATTTCTCAATACCTCACAAATATTCCTTTAACATCTCACAAGTATTCCTTCAATATTTCACAAATATTCCTTCAATAGCTCAAAACTTCATATATTTCACAACTATCCTTCAATATCTCACCACTTCATATATTCCATATTTTCCAATACCTCCCCAATTCCATATATTCAATATCTCACCCACTATATGTATTCACTATCCACTCAATATCTCACCCACTTCATATTTTCAATATCCATTGAATATTTTACCCACTTCATAATTATATCCAATATCCTTCAATTCCAATCCACCATATGTTTGTTCTCCTTTTTCTGATATACCCAACTCAGTTCATCTACATCATATATCTCTTGTTCCCTCAATCTAGATAATGGTCAGCTACCTTATGAACATTTCCAGGAATATAATCCACATTGATATCAATATTTACATCTACTAATTTGCATTTGAATTAGTAATAACCAGACCAATGGGCAGTTATATGTCCGAACAAAAATTTGATATCCTAGGCACAAATCTCTATTTATCTGAAATCCATAATTATGCAAGAGCTTCCCTCTCAATTTTGCTACAATTCAGTTCAGCTATATGTAACTTTCTACAAAAAAATTGTCTTAACTTATTCACATCATCCTTTTACTGTATTATTTTTCCCTTCATCAACAAATTTTTCCTGCAGTTAACTTTATATAGGGGCTCCTATATCAACATAATTCCTCACAGATTTTCTTTACTAATTTGCCCGTCTTGTATATGATTGTAAGTGGTTAACTCTCTTTACTTAACTGGATTTCTTGGTAGCCTTGCTTTAATCTGACATGAAAAAAATTATTCCTTTTTCCAAGTTATGAATATGATATTAATCACTCTGTACATGCTGATTTAATTTCCAAAAATCAATGCATACCCTTATTCTGCCATCCTTATTTTATTTTTTTTCTGGGCTTATGCATGGACTGTAACTGTATGGTGTCACTAATTTCTTTAAAATTTTGACTTTTATCTATCTCCTCATGATCAATAGAATTAGTAATTTCACAATATGCTTCAATTTCTCTTCCTTATATTCTCTGCTATATTATTAACCTCACATTTATCATTACCCATTGGTAAGGTTTCCTTTTATACAACATTGCACACATCCTTATGTTTTTTTCTCTGGCTCTAGCTGAATATTTTCCTGGAGATACTTCTATAACTTATCACAAATCTGGATCTCTTCTTAACTTCATTATTTTTTCACCTCACAATATCTGGACACAAAACTGAGCTCTTACAATTCCTGGCACTGACTGAAATGTGTTATGTATATCTCTCAACTAGCCTAGTTTCCAAGTCACATATCTCACCCTCTGACTTCTATCACTTGTTAGAAATTTAACTAGGCAAAAAATAAAACAAGTAAAATGCTTGCAAATAAAACAAGTATAATGCTTACAAATAAGAATATATACGAATAAATATATTTAATAATAAATAAATAAATAGTAATGTTTCCTTAATAAATGAGACATGTAAAATCAAGCAGCTAATTAAGTAGTTGAAGTTTACGGGAATATAAGACAGAGGGCGTTGGTGGCGCGGTATATAAATCACGACCGGCGTTCCTCACGTTACACAGACTGAGCCCAGACACCGTACCACTAACACGTGTCCTGTAGCACTGTCTGCCTGCCACCTTTGCGTGGATTATTTTGTACGCCCATCTGGCCTAGGGTTTAGATAAATAAAGTTAGGCTTCCAATTGACCCGTGATTTTAGAATTGCTTCTCACAATCCTGTCCTTAGCGGCAACAGAAGGTGTCTGTTGCCACCGTGTCAGATTGTCTTTCCTCTCTTACCTACGGAGGATCCGCCTCAGTGAGCGTGCTTTTGGGGTGAATTAACACCGTCCGGCCCCCAGAGAGTGGTTTGGCAGGACAATCTGACCTTAGAAAACTCCTCCCTGATCTCCTCCCACTTGCGTCCCGCTCCCCTCCAGTAGGAGGGGGGTGTACCCCCTCCATGCCGGACGGACCCTCCTCCCCTCCCCCTCCAAGGGGGAGGGAAGGCACTGATCGACGACCCCAGACTGCCAGACTGAATATGGACCCCAGTAAAGCGACATATGTGACTCTACATTCGAAGACCTCCACCCGCCTCTCAAGTGTAAATTCTTTTATAATAAAGAAAGTAATTGATTGTAATGTTGGTAATGTTGTAAACGTTAAAAAACTTGCCAGTGGTGACCTATTAGTTCAGACACTTAACGTTAGTCAAGTAAAGTCATTGTTGAAGCTCCGAACCATCCATGACATCGAGATCGAGGCTTTCATTCCAGTATCTATGAACTCGTGTCGGGGAGTTGCC
>CM035213.1:8070402-8083553 GCA_020233015.1 Callinectes sapidus | reverse complement strand
TCTCTCTCTCTCTCTCTCTCTCTCTCTCTCTCTCTCTCTCTCTCTCTCTCTCTCTCTCTCTCTCTCTCTCTCTCTCTCTTCCCCCCCTGTCTCTCCATCATATTTAGACTTCCTGTATCCATTCTTCCAGTCCTTCCTTTGCTATTAATACCTTCCCTTCCTTTTACAGTTGTGTCATTCATGCTCCAGCTCTCTTCTCTGCTGTCCTGCTGTGCTCTTCTCTCCTCACAGCCCTCCGTACCTCACATCCTGCGCTTCCTCCTCCTCCTTTTCCTCTTCCTCTTCTTCTCTTCTTTCCGTTTATCTGCGCGCTCTCTCGCTCTCAGTTACTGGCAAGAATAAGGTGCAATCAATCTTTCAAGTGACTCTTTCTCCTAGTCTGGGCAAGCACACGAGAGGGAATATTCGTGTGTATTGGAATTTCGCCCCAAAGTCGCCAGGTAAAAAGGGCCACATCCATTTGTCCCTCACGTAATTGCTGGTACATCTTGTCACACACGAGCCGCGGAGCCATTTTTGTCAGTCTGTTCTTTGCGTGTTGAAGTACAAGAGAGATTGTCTGTGTGGGGGTGAAAAGAAAAGACAAAGAGAGAGGGAGAGGTAGCGAGAAGGTAGAAGACAGGCTGAATTTAGATATAACAGGATATGGGACACAGAAAAAATGGAAGAGAGAGATAGAAAAATAGATACAGAAAGAGAGGTGATTTACAATTGTACAAAACCCAGAGCTTTAGTGTTAAGAGAGACTGTGGTAGAGGTGAGGCGGCTGAAAAAGGCAGATGGAGGCAGATAATATGGCTTAGAAGAGACGTAGAGACTGTAAGAGTAGAAGGAAACCGTGATATATGGCTGGAAGAAAGGTGAGGATGGTATAGCAAGGTGGAGGGGTGGGGTGGGCAGATTTAGATGAATTATATGATCACTGAAGAGATACACTGGGGTCTTTAGTTGTGTGTTCCGGTGATATACGAGTGTGAGGGTGAAGCTGAAGGGGATAAAAGTAATAGAGGTTACATCAGTATATCTTTTTTTATGTAAGAAAGGAAATCGGCGAAGGGCAAAAATAAATGATGCTGAAAAAGGACCCCACTGAGGTGCCAGTTCCTTAAAAAAGTATTATATATATTTTTTCTTTTTTCCTCCTCCTCCTCCTCCTCCTCCTCTTCAAAGTAATAAAATAATAGGTTCAATATATATCAATGCATAGATGAACACGGAAAGCAAAAGAGACGCGAAGCAGATGAGAGAGAGAGAGAGAGAGAGAGAGAGAGAGAGAGAGAGAGAGAGAGAGAGAGAGAGAGAGAGAGAGAGCACTTTACAAAGAAAAGGGTGACATCCAAGACTACCAACTACCAAGGTATAAAGCTGATATCATGATATCTGAAATATATCCCTGGGAAAGGGTCAACGGATGCAATTTTTGTTATAAGGCAATTGTCGGAAAAGCACAGGGAAAAATAACAAAAGTTTCATTTTTATACTTGTAGACCTGGAAAAAGCATGTGACAGAATACATAGAGCAGAGGTGTGGAGGTGTCTGAAGAAGAGGAGAGTGTCGTAAAATTATGTTAGACTAGTGATGGGCAAGTATTATTGTTGACTAGTGATGGACATTATTGAGTATTATTGAGTAAAAACACAGTTAAGAGCATGCCTTAGAATGGCACAGAGTTTTCCGTTAACATTGGGACTTTACCAGGGTTCACCTCTTAGCCCAGACATCTTTAATTTGATAAAGAATATGCTAAAACAAGGAATCATCACACCAGGTCCATGGGAGATGTTATTTGCATATACCATAATCCTTATGGACAATATTAAGGAAAGAGTGCAACAAAAGCTAGAAAGATGAAGGGCGGCGTTAGGAAACAGAGGGCCTAAAATCAGCAGAATAAAGAGAGTACATTTTTTTCTTTCTTTTAATGAAGAGGAGGAAGTAAGAGATGTCATACTAGAAGAGAAAAACAAAATAGACATTTTGAAGTATTTATGCTCAGATGGGACGCTTGCTTCTGATATCAACCATATAATTAAATCAGGATAGATAAATCTAAAAAGTACCCCAGGAGTATTGTGTGATAAGAGGATCAGCGCACGTGTAAAAGGAAAAGTCTATAAGGCTGTGGTGAGACCAATAATGAGGTATGTAGCAAAAACCTAGTGCATAAATAAATCGCAGGAAAAAAAAAATAGGTGTGGCTGAAATAAGAATGTTGCGATAGATGTGCAGAGCTACAAGATATGATAAATAAGAAATGAAAGGATAAGATGAACAAATAAAGTAACATAAATATCCACGGAAATGCAAGAGAGAAAACTACAATGGTATGACCACGTGATGAGAAGGGATAACTATTTCATGTGCAAAAATGTCATGTACGTACATGGATGTGGATTCTAAAAGGAAGAGAGGAAGGACGAGGAGAAGATGAATTGAGTGTGTGGAGCAAGACTTACATAAAAAAAATCTGTTTGGAGATGAATACGCTGATAAAGGACTATGGGAGCGAATTATTAAAAATAGTGACCCTGTATAAGGACGGGAAAAGCTACGGAGGAGGAGGAGGAGGAGGAGGAGGAATACAAAGGAATACAAAGGAAAGCCAAGCAGCAGCAGACCTTTTGGTCCTTTCAAGGCTGCTTGGTTACTACTGCTAACTATCTACAGAGAAGAGAGACAGGGCAGTGCAGGAGAAGGTTCCTCCCCACCCACCACTCCCTCCAGCTTTCGCTGGCATGGAAAATAGTTTGGAAAAGTACCATGCAGTATGGAAAAACTAGCATGGAATCTTCACAGGAAAGGATGAAAGGAAATTTTGCTGTTCACCCTACAATGGTGAACTCTACATGTCTATCTGAAAAAAAGAGACACAAAAACCATGACATTAATAGGAGATACGTGTTAAGATTATTCGGACAAGAAGAGAGCTTGTTGGGGGTTTGCTTTTAGATATTTATCAATTTGGTTTTTGAATGATGGAATAGAGCCACTGTTTACAATTTCAGAGGGCATCTTATTCCAGATGTTAACAACTCGGTTAAAGAAAAAAATACTTAGCTTCGTGAGATTTAAAGCGCTTAGGTATAATTTTGCAACCATTATATCTTGTGTTTGAATTATCAATGTTAAAATACTTATTAACGTTAAGATTACTATATCCTTTAAAAAAATTTGAAAACTTCGATTAGGTCTCCTCTTATCCTGCGCTTTGTTAAGATGAATAGGTTTAATTCTTCCAGTCGTTCCTCATATGTCTTATTTTTCAGTCTTGGAATAATTTTAGTAACTCTGCGTTGTATTTTTTTCCAGTTTTTCCATGTCCTTTCTGTACTATGGTGACCAGAACTGCACACAATATTCGAGTTAAGGACGCACCAATGAGTTACGTATATAAGGCAAGTATGATCTTTTCACATTTAAATTCGAAGGTTCTACCAATGAACCCTACTATTTTATTTGCCGTTTGATTCCTTTGATACCACAACACCAAGATCTACTTATTTTTCTGTACTTGCCAGAGGCACATTTTTCATCAAGCATTTAGCTTGGACATTGTTATTTCCGATATGAAGTACCTTGCACTTTTCTACATTAAATTTCATCTGCCATATTTCCGCCCAGCATGCCATTTGTTCAGGTCACTCTGTAATTCTTGCCATTGTGATGCTGACTCTACTTTACTCATTATTTTGGTGTCGTCGGCGAATTTACTTAAAGTACAGTTTATACCTTCATCAATATCATTGATGTATACTGGACCTAAAACAGAGCCTTGAGGAATACCGCTATTTACATTATGCCATTCTGACTCTTTTCCGTTGATAACAGCACGTTGTTTTCTGTCAGAGAGCCAATCTCCCAGCCATTTCAGGGTATTTCCGGCTATGCCGTGAGCTTTTACTTTACTTATTAATCTCTTATGTGGGACAGTGTCGAAAGCTTTCTGGAAATGAAGGTAAATAATATACACTGCTTTTGTCTCGCCATACGAGTTAAATACTTCATAAAAGAAGTCTAGTATATTTGTTAGGCAAGAGAGCCTGTTTCTGAATCCGTGTTGGGAGTCTTTAATTATTTTGTTCTCTTCTAGCAACGTGACAATCTTATTTCTAATTACTGTTTTCATTAGCTTGCACACTACCGAAGTTAGACTGATTGGCCTGTAATTTGCTGGGAGTTATTCATTTCCTTTTTTGAAAATGGGTGTGACATTTGCTAGCTTCCACTCATTGGGGACTTTCCCCGCTAGTAACGTTTTATTAGATAAAGTTGTGAGTGGTTTCACAAGCTCATTTTTTGCTTCCTTAAGAAGCCTGGGTGATGTTTTATCTGGCCCAGGTGTTTTATTTACGTTCTTGCTGTTCATGATTGAGAGGATTTCATTTTCTGTGATAATGAAGTAAGGCAGTGTGACACCCTGTGTCTGGGGCGCGACGGTAGGCAGGTTACCGTGAAGATCCTCAATCGTGAAGACTGTTGAAAAGTAATTGTTAAGAGTGTCTGCCATGTCAACTTCATTGTCTATTTGTTTACCATTTTCCGTTAATGGACCAATTGTTGATGTTAAGACCCTTTTAGTTTTTACGTAACCGTAAAATTCTTTCGGGTTTGTCTTCCAGGAGTTTGCTATCTGAGTTTCAACAGATTTCTTGCTGCGCCTTATCAGCTTTTTCGATTGTCTGCGCAATCTGTCATGTGCTAATTTGTCATTTTCTAGGTGTGTTACTTTATATCTGTGGCACGCCTCTCTCTTTGCTAAAAGGCAACATCTGATCTCGTTGTTCCACCATTTCAGTTTGGTGTTTTTAATGTTCCTTCTGTTACATAGCGCTACACACAACTTCGCTGTTTCCTTTATCTTTGTAGCTAACGCCTTCCATGCTTTGTTTACGTCTGGTGTTTCCAGCAATGTATTCTAGTTAATGGATGCAAACTGCATGCGGAGGCTGTCATAGTTTGCACGCCGATAATCAGGCACTTTTTCTTTACTTTCATTTACCTTAGTTTTATTAAAGTTAAATATAAAGGATAAACTATGATGGTCGCTACTACTAAATTCTGGTCCAACTTTAAGGTCTTTGACTGTATTGTCATCATTAGTGAGTACAATATCAAGAATATTGTTTCCTCTCGTCAGGTGCATGACGTGTTGGTGGAGTGAGCTTTCTAGTAAACTAGTGTAGAGCTGCCGACCTGTATGAACAGAGAATGGTTCGCCCCACCTCGTGACTGGGAGGTTAAAGTCCCCCATTATTACGCAATTATTTGTGCAGCAAATGTCCGCTTTTTGTTCATAGACTTGTTCATTTATAGCGGGTGACTGGGCTGGATGGCGATAGAAGAGACCTAATGTTATTTTTTGTGACTTGTTTTCTATATGAATGAAAGTGAAATCAATGTTTACAATGGCTGGGGTTTGCATCGAACGTGAGGTAATATTACTTTTAACATATAGCATTACACCGCCCCCTATACGGTGAGATCTCTCGCTACTATAAAAGTTATAACCGGGAAGTGAGTACTCGGCCAGGTAGTCGTCTCTCTGCGCTGAATGTATCCACGTTTCAGTGATACATATAACGTCGTAGTTTTCTTCGTATATAAAAGCTTGCAGCTCGTCAAATTTACTTCGCAAACTACGAGCATTAAAATAACAAGCTCTGATCTTATCTGAATATGTAGATGTGCGTGTTGTACTTTCTACGAAGCTGGTGTTTCCGCTACGGCTCGCCAGTTTTTTGGTCTGAGGAGGTAAACTTTGTTATTTAGTAGTCTCCCCATCCTCGCTGCACCCACCGAGTTCAAGTGAAGGCCGTCTTTCTGAAAGAGTCTGTGTTCATTATAAAAGTCATTCCACATATCAATAAACTCTACGTTTTCTTGTTGGCAAAGAGTCTTCAATCTGTTATTTGTACTGATTTGTGTGATGTTATAAAAGCGAAAGTCAGACTTAATCCTCGGGAGAATACCTGAAATGATAATGTTTCTGGATTTAGTTTTGTACTTCTATATCATTTCCTTGTATTTCTCCATCAGTTCTTCTGAGCGGGTGTGCTGGACGTCGTTGGTACCTGCGTGAATGACATACAGTGTGTTACGAGAGGCGTCCTTTGTCACGTCGTCAATCGAGGCAGTAATGTCTTTGAGAGAGGCTCCAGTGAAGCAGTATCTCCGTCAACGAGAGGGGACACGCCCACAAAACTCCTCTAACTGACCTCGCACAATTGAGTCGCCAACGATTCTTGTTTCCTCATGGACGTCCACCTGGTCGCTGAGAATGGAAAAACGATTAAAGGTGGTGAGGGGTAGATGGCTGCGTGGTGAGTTTTTCCTTGCTCTGTTCCTGACAGGTGTGAATGCTGTCTCCTGTGGGGGAGAAGATTGTGGGGGTGAGGGTGAAGTACCAGTGGCGAGTGGTGTGGCAGCAGAGGGAGGTCCGTGGCCGATTCCAAAATTATCTGCTGCAAAGTCCTGCAAAGTTTCAAAATGAGTTTTTAGATCTGTGTATCTTTTGTTTCCTTCTTCCACAATTTCCTCAAGGCGTGTCCGTGTGTCCTGCAAAGAGTCAAGATTATTTTTAAGTTCTGCATACCTCTTATTTCCTTCTTCCACCGCTATTTTCAGGTGAGAACGTAGGTCACACTGCCTGCAGATAGGGCGACAGAAAAAATCCACGAAGTACTGCCGAGCGAAACGCCCACTGCACTCGCTACACGTTTTCAAATCAGAAGGCATTTTTAGTACAGTGAATAGAGGGTTCTAGAAAAACTAAAGTGGCGACGGTAGGAGAGCTGTCAAGGCAGGTATGAACAGTAATTATAGGATTAGTGGCTAATGGGTGCGGCGGTTTAAGTCCTGTCCCTAGGGGTGGGGCAGTCAATCCAGGTGTGGCATTCCCTTGGGAATATTAACTAGAATTTAGCAGGGAAATCTGTGCCATACAATACACCAGAAATACCCTACAAACAATACAATTATTCCACAAAACACTGTTATTATGGTACAGTACCAAGCTACAAGTACAAAAAGTACGAAGTTGATACAGAGAACAGACAAACAGGTACGAGCAGACGAAGTCCTATTTACTGACAAAGAACAAACTGCAATGTTACACTGTGTTTGCGTCAAGAAGTGTTATATAATATGTATGAAAACTCTAAAGTATAAGGAATATGAACAGGTAAGTTATAGCAAAAAAAATTCAAAAACTTAGGGCGGTCGCTGGTAGGTGCATGCCGGGCTCCGGGCCGGAGGTCAGGTCAAGGACGTCTGCACTTCACAAAGTATTGAGCAAGACTGACAAAGTAGTGAACAAGACTGAGGAGGAGGAGGAGGAGGAGGAGGTGGAGGAATACAAAGAAATACAAAGGAGGGACAAGCAGCTGCAGACCTTTTGGTCCTTATAAGGCTGCTTGGTTACTACTGCTAACTATCTTCAGGGAAGTGAGACAGGGCAGTACAAGAGAAGGCTCCTCCCCACCCACCACTCCCTCCAGCTTTCGCTGTCATGGAAAATAGCTTGGAAAAGCACCATGCAGTATGGAAAAACTAGCATGGAATTTTCACAGGAAAAGATGAAAGGAAATTTTGCTATTCTCCTATGGTGTCTCCTACATGTCTATCTGAAAAAGAAAAGAAACACACAAACCATGAAATTAATATGAGATACGTGTTAGATTATTCGGACAAGAAGAGAGCTTGTTGGGGGTTTGCTTTTAAATATGTTTTTTTTTTTTTTTATGTAGAAGGGAGGCGGCCAAGGGCAACAAAAATAAAACAAGATAGCCCACCCTAGTGCCGGTCCCTGGAAAGTCCATATTCAGTAGCCAAAAGAAGAATGGGATAAGTGTCTTGATACCTCTCTCTTGAAACAGTTCAAGTCATAGGCAGGTGGAAACACAGAGGCAGGAAAGTTCCAGAGTTTACAAGAGAAAGGAATGAAAGACTGAGAATACTGGTTAACTCTTGCATTAGAGAGGTGGACAGAATAGGGGTGAGAGGAAGAAGCAAGTCTTATGCAGCGAGGCCGCGGGAGCAGGGGAGGCACCCAGTTAGCGAGATCTGAAGAACAGTTAGCATGGAAGTAGCGATAAAAGAGAGCAAGAGAGGCAACATTGCGGCGAGGAGAAAGAGGCTGAAGACAGTCAGAGAAGA
This sequence comes from Callinectes sapidus, assembly GCA_020233015.1. Taxonomy (NCBI): domain Eukaryota; kingdom Metazoa; phylum Arthropoda; class Malacostraca; order Decapoda; family Portunidae; genus Callinectes; species Callinectes sapidus. The sequence goes on along the minus strand of CM035213.1, from coordinate 8,075,398 downwards.
GGAGTTGATAAGACGAAAAGCTTTTGATTCCACCCTGTTCAAAAGAGCTGTATGAGTGGAGCCTCCCCAAACATGTGAAGCATACTCCATACATGGGCGGATGAGTCCCCTGTATAGAGCTAGCAGTTGGGGAGGTGAGTAAAACTGGCGGAGACGGCTCAGAACACCTAACTTATTGGAAGCTGTTTTAGGTAGAGAAGAGATGTGAAGTTTCCAATTTAGATTACTAGTAAAGGATAGACCAAGAATGTTTAGTGTAGAAGGGGACAATTGAGTGTTATTGAAGAAGAGGGGATAGTTATTTGGAAGGTTGTGTCGAGTTGGTAGGTGGAGGAATTGAGTTTTTGAGGCATTGAACAACACATGGTTTGCTTTGCCCCAATCAGAAATTTTAAAAAGACCAGAAGTTAGGCGTTCTGAGGCTTCCCTGTGTAAGCTGTGTACTTCCTGAAGGGTTGGTCGTCTATGGAAAGACGTGGAAAAGTGCAAGGTGGTATCATCAGCATAGGAGTGGATAGCGCAAGAAGTTTGGTTTAGAAGATCATTGCTGAATAATAGGAAGAGAGTGGGTGATAGGACAGACCCTTGAGGAACACCACTGTTGATAGATTTAGGCGAAGAACAGTGACCGTCTACCACAGCAGCAATAGAACGACCAGAAAGGAAACTTGAGATGAAGTTGCAGAGAGAAGGATAGAAGCCAAAGGAGGGTAGTTTGGAAATTAAAGCTTTGTGCCAGACTCTATCAAAAGCTTTTGATATGTCAAGGGCTAGAGCAAAAGTTTCACCAAAATCGATTCAAAAACTTTAGATAAGCAGGAGATTAAATCAATAGGGCGGTAGTTTGAAGGATTAGAACGGTCACCCTTTATAAGAACAGGCTGAATGTACGCAAACTTCCAGCAAGAAGGAAAGGTAGATGTAGATAGACAGAGTTGAAAGAGTTTGACTAGGCAAGATGCAAGCACGGAGGCACAATTTCGGAGAACAATAGGAGGGACCCCATCAGGTCCATAAGCCTTCCCAGGGTTTAGGCCAGCGAGGGCATGGAAACATCATTACGAAGGATTTTAATAGGTAGCATGAAGTAGTCAGAGGGGGGAGGAGAAGGAGGAACAAGCCCGGAATCGTCCAAGGTAGAGTTATTAGCAAAGGTTTGAGCGAAAAGTTCAGGTTTAGAGATAGATGAGATGGCATTGGTGCCATCCGGTTGAGCTAAAGGAGGGAAAGATGAAGAAGTAAAGTTGTTTGAGATGCTTTTGGCAAGATGCCAGAAGTCTCGAGGTGAGTTATATCCGGAAAGATTTTGAAACTTTCTGTGAATGAAGGAGTTTTTGGCAAGTTGAAGAACAGACTTGGCATGATTTCGGGCAGAAATATAAAACACATGAGACTCAGGTGATGGCAGGCTCAAGTACCTTTTGTGGGCCACCTCTCTATCATGGATAGCACGAGAGCAAGCTGTGTTAAACCAGGGTTTGGAAGGTTTAGGTCGAGAGAAAGAATGAGGAATGTACGCCTCCATGCCAGACACTATCACCTCTGTTATGCTCTCAGCACACAGAGACGGGTCTCTGTCACGGAAGCAGTAATCATTCCAGGGAAAATCAGCATAATACCTCCTCAGGTCTCCCCAACTAGCAGAGGCAAAATGCCAGAGGCACCTCCGCTTTGGAGGATCCTGAGGAGGAATTGGAGAGATAGGACAAGATACAGATATGAGATTGTGATCGGAGGAACCCAACGGAGAAGAAAGTGTGACAGCATAAGCAGAAGGATTAGAGGTTAGGAAAAGATCAAGAATGTTGGCCGTATCTTCAAGACGATCAGGAATACGAGTAGGGTGTTGCACGAGTTGCTCTAGGTCATGTAGGATAGAAAAGTTATAGGCAAGTTCACCAGGATGGTCAGTGAAAGGAGAGGAAAGGCAAAGCTGGTGGTGAACATTGAAGTCTCCAAGAATAGAGATCTCCGCAAAAGGAAAGAGAGTCAGAATGTGGTCTACTTTGGAAGTTAAGTAGTCAAAGAATTTTCTATAGTCAGAGGAGTTAGGTGAGAGATATACAGCACAGATAAATTTAGTTAGAGAGTGACTTTGAAATCGAAGCCAGATGGTAGAAAACTCAGAAGATTCAAGAGCGTGGGCACGAGAGCAAGTTATTTCGTTGCGGACATAGACGCAACATCCAGCTTTGGAACGAAAATGAGGATAGAGAAAGTAGGAGGGAATAGAAAAGGGGTTACTGTCAGTTGCCTCAGCCACCTGTGTTTCAGTGAGGAAAAGATGAGGTTTAGTGGAGGAGAGGTGGTGTTCTACAGATTGAAAATTAGATCGAAGACCGCGAATGTTGCAGAAGTTGATGGAGAAAAATGTGAGGGGGGGTGTCAAGAAACTTAGGGTCGATACCAGAAGAGCAGTCCGACCTGGGGACATTTATGGTCCCCTCCCCAGGGGGGGGACTCCGAGGCTGGTGTAAGAGTCGACATATTTGGTTAAAATTTGAGTGAAGGATGTGTGTGTAATTCGGTGCATGTAGTTTTGTGTGGAGGAAGAGGTTGTATGTAGATGGCAGGCTGTGACTACCCCTTTGTGTTATGAGACACAAAGGGAAACGTTCAGTGAGGTCACAACTGGTTTTGATAAGTTCACAGCACCCCATGTTCCACTGCTTTAGACCTCACTGGGAGTAATTATCGTTTCGGTAGGTGTCTACTGCCTCCTCCTGGTGTATCAATTTTGTTTTTGAATGATGGAATAGAGCTGTTGTTTACAATTTCAAAGGGCATCTTATTCCAAATGTTATCAACTCGGTTAAAGAAAAAGTACTAGTCTCGTGAAATTTAAAGCGCTTAGGTATAATTTTGCAACCATTATATCTTGTGTTTGAATTATTAACGTTAAAATACTTATTAACGTTAAATTACTATATCCTTTAAAAATCTTGAAAACTTCGATTAGGTCTCCTCTTATCCTGCCCTTTGTTAAGGTGAATAGGTTTAATTCTTTCAGGCGTTCCTCATATGTCTTATTTTTCATTCTTGGAATCATTTTAGTGATTCTGCGTTGTATTTTTTCCAGTTTTTCAATGTCTTTTCTGTAATATGGTGACCGGAACTGCACACAATATTCGAGTTAAGGATGCACCAATGAGTTGTATAAGGCAAGTATGATCTTTTCAGATTTAGATTCAATGGTTCTACCAATGAACCCTACTAATTTATTTGCCGTTTTCACTGTTTTTGTGCAGTGTTGGCTCGGCTTAAGATCCTTTGATATCACAACGCCAAGATTTACTTATTTTTCTGTACTTGCCAGAGGCACATTTTTCATCAAGTATTTAGCTTGAACATTGTTGTTTCTGATATGAAGGACCTTGCACTTTTCTACATTAAATTTCATCTGCTATTTTTCCGCCCAGCATGCTAATTTGTTGAGGTCAGTATGTAATTCTTGACATTATGACGCTGACTCTACTTTACTCATTATTTTGGTGTCGTCCGCGAATTTATTTAAAGTGCCTTCATCAATATCATTGATGTATATTTTTAAAAGTACTGGACCTAAAACAGCCTTGAGGAACACCGCTATTTACTTTATGCCACTTTGACTCTTTTTCCTTAGATAACAACACGTTGTTTTCTGTCAGAGAGCCAATCTCCCAGCCATTTCAAGTGATTTCCGGCTATGCAGTGAGCTTTTACTTTACTTATTAGCCTCTTATGTGGGATAGTGTCGAAAGCTTCAGCAGCAGCAGGAGGAGGAGGAGGAGGAGGAGTAGGAGGAGGAGGAGGAGGAGGGCTAAGAGGGGAAAATATTGGTCGATCTCGAGGATAGTCAGTTAAACGAGTAGAGTATTGCACTAGTAGTTCTAAGTCATGCAAGATAGCAAAGTTGAAGGCCAGTTAACGAGGATGGTTAGTGAACGGAAAGAAAAGCCAAAGCTAATGGTAAGCACTGAAGTATCCAAGGATGGATATATATATATATATATATATATATATATATATATAGATATATATATATATATATATATATAGTATATATATATATATATATATATATATATATTATATATATATATATATATATATATAAACAAAAGAGTCAAGGGAGATAAAAACAACACAGATAAATTTAAATTGAGAGCGAGTGTTGGGTAGAAGGCAGAGGGAAGAACATTTCAAAAGCCTAGGCATAAAAAAAATAAGTAAAACTGTTGTGCACAAAAACGCAACATTTAGCTTTGGAACCAAAATAAAGGTAGACAAATGATTATATAGCTTTTCTAACCGTAGCAACATTGACAACCCCTTGGGATAACCAGAACCATTACATTGATAAAAGTTGTTCTTTTTCAAACAACGCATTCTACCTATACCAAATTGACTAACATACACTTAGTTTATCATAACATTTTTTTTTTCCCCGATTTTACACATGCTAAACGTACTTGGATATTATATGTTACATTTGTTTATATGCTGAAACATCGGGCGAAAGGAAAGGGAATTTCTAGTCACCGGCGAGCCGCAGCATCGCCGCATTCGCAGAAGTTATGTGTGAACAGCTCCATAGTTTAGCATCTATTATACTATCACACACACACACACACACACACACACACACACACACACACACACACACACACACACACACACACACACACACACACACACAAACCAAAATAAATAAAAAATAATAAATAAATACAATAAGTAAGATAAAGCGTCACCGCAAAAGTCACCGCAAATTATTATCATTATTATTATTATTATTATTATTATTATTATTATTATTATTATTATTAATTATTATTATTATTATTATAATTCTTTTTCTTCTTCTTCTTCTTCTTCTTCTTCTTCTTCTTCTTCTTATTATTATTATTATTATTATTATTATTATTATTATTATTATTATTATTATTATTATTATCATTATTTTTAATATTATTATTTTTATTATTATCACTATTATTATTACTATTATTATTAT
>CM035213.1:8031845-8045887 GCA_020233015.1 Callinectes sapidus | reverse complement strand
ATATATATATATATATATATATATGTGATTATACATATGTGATATATGATGTTTTCCATGCCCTAGCTGGCCTAGAATTTCGGAATTGGGTCCTTCCATTTTTCTCAAAAAAACTGTTTTTGTGCTTCCACCTTATCGGGCCAAACTCTTTCAAATAGTGACTACTACCTTTCATTCTTGCTGAAAGTTTGCCTACATTCAGCCTGTCCGTAAAAAGCGTAACCGATTTAAATTTCAAACTATAGAAAGTTTCTTAAAAGTTTATCACCTCACAATCTTCTATATGATCCCCCAATAAGACCTCATTCAGGATCGCTCTACTGGTGATCTGGCTTTCATCACTGACTCTTGAGCCATTTTCTATCAGAGACTTTGGTGAAATTTTTGCTACTGCTTTACATATATCAAAAGCTTTTGATAGAGTCAAGCACAACGTTTTGATTTTTTAATTGCTCTCATACGGTTTCTATCCTTCTCTCCACAACTTTCTGTCAAGTTTGCTCTCCAACCTTTCTATTGCTGCTTTGGTGGGTGGCCAGTGTTTTCCTCAGGGTCCCTTCTTCTTACCCACTCTCTTTCTAGTATTCATTAATGATTAATCAATATGAGGCATACACCGAGGGGGCACGTCACTTCGTCTACAGTCTACACTATGATGCCACTCCCGGCGATCATGTTTCGTGAGTTTCCACGCAGGCTCCTTTCCCATACTCAGTAACTCCCATTAAGAGGCATCCTTTTGTCGCACCCTTAAGTTTTGAGGGGGTACCTTTGGCCTCTTTCAAGCTGGTGTATCCGTTTGAGAGACAACCTGATAAGCAGGATCAGCTTTTGGATAGCGTGACACATGTCCATATAATCGCAGTAAACGGTGACGGACTATGCTGATAATAGGCCTCGAATCAATCTCACGGAACAATCGCTGATTGGACACATTGTTATGCCAGCGGTATCCCATGATACTCCGAAGGCATCTAATACCAAAGGCATCAATTTGCCTCATCAAGTCGGTGTTCAGTGTCCATGTCTCACAACCATAGTGTAAGACGTAAGACACGGGTTATCGGCTCCTCGATAATCCGAATTTTCTTCCGTTTGCACAGGTACCGAAAGCGCCAAATATTCGTGTTGAGGGAGTCCCAGAGTACAGGTCAGTTAACAGACCAATAATCCCTGCAGGAGTTCCAGGGAAATGCAGAAGATCCTAGAGTGTCTCCCGATGGATTGAATCAAACGCCTTCTTGACATCGACATAGGCTACAAGCATACCTTCAGTCAAAACTTGCATACGCGCCCCCGCCAATAGGCGAAGATTGTCGAGATAAAGCGAGCTTGAGAACTCCTCAAGGGCGCGGGAGCAGCGGCGACATGGGAAGGGCAACGGCGTTCTAATTTTCTTAAATTTAGTTTATCAATCTTTTCACTATTACTGGAAGCACGCGAGATAGTGGACATATCTGGAACAGAAGAAATGATAGGAGTAGAAGTTTTAGTGGAGGTGGAGGTAGTTTTAGCAGCTGATGAGGCAGGGGTTGAAGGGGAAACTGTGAAAGTATATGAAGCAGGCAACGGATTAGTCTGAATACCAATAGTGCACATCTTGGGAGGAGCCTTACTGTTGAAGCATAGGAAGCGTTTGAAGCAGGAGCGGACTGCGTCTGCTTCACTCTCCTCCTTACTTCATAGTAAGAAATCCCTTCAATAGCTTTCACTGTGCAGATATCTTTTTTCCAGTTTCCTTGCAGGGCAATCGCTTGATAAAGTGGAATGAGCATCATCTCAGTTGCGGCACTTTTGGACCAGAGATGTACATTGGTCTGCAAAATAAATCTCTCCTGAGCATCTAACGCAGTAGGAGTGGGAAGACCGACAAGCTTTTCCATGATTACAATAAAGCTAGCAATTCAAAGAACGGAGAGAATTCAGAATGTAGGGACGAACGGAAACCGACTCGTATCATACATGAACCCTCTGCGGCAATTTAGTAGCATTGAAAGTTAAAATGACAGATGCTTTGCTCCTTCTGGTGACGTTAACATTTTTAGTTATCTTACGAGCTTCAATTACATCCTGCTCAGCTATGCAATCAGTAATCTCGGTCTCATCCATATCCACAAAATCGAGGTAGGAGGCAATTCCCCGACACGAGTTCATGAACAGTGGAATGAAAGCCTCGATCTCGATGTCATGAATGAACCGGAGCTTCAACAACGATGGTACTTGACTTACGTTAAGGGTTCTAACTACTAAATCACCACTGGCAAGTTTCTTAACATTTATAACATTTCCAATATTACAATCAATGACTTTCTTTATAATAAAGTATGAACTGTCGATAGGCGGGTAACAGTCGTAGAGTGTAGAGTCACATATGTCGTTTTATTGTGATCAATGTTCAGTGTGGCGGTCGGGGGTCGTCGATCAGTGTCCTCCCTGCCCCTTAGAGGTGGAGTGGAGGAGAGTTCGTCCAGCATGGAAGAAGTGCAACCCCCTCCTACAGGAGGGGAGCGGGACACAAGTGGGAGGTCAGGGAGGAGATTGCTAAAGGCTAGATTGTCCTGCCAAATATTTATCCTATTCTTTTGATTTACTCTCTTGACCCTCTTCGGGGACTAGTCTTTCAGTGGACCCATTTCGTTTAATTTGATATGTTGGTCACCGTCCTCACAGCCTCTACACCCAAAACAGGTACTCATTTACCACACCGGCAGCCCTAGGATAGTACAGCACGAGTCGGCAACAGACGGAGGGATAATTGTAGGCGAAGAGGATACTTCTAGGCAAGGGGAAGGGTGGGGGCTATAGGCGCGGGCGAGCCTCTGGCCAGGGCCCCGATCCATGTATGCTGGGGGGTCCGACTGTGCAGACCTCTCGGGTGCCAAGGCACCAGAGGGGCCTGCCTATCGGTATGACGGATGCAGGGAAAAGCCTGCGGGAGCCCTGTGTCCTGAGAGGGGCGGGAGGACCCCCTAGCCCTACTTCTAATTTTGGGGGTGCCGGTGGGGCTGCAGATGTTGCGCCTGCACGTTGGACCGCTCCTGGGGTGAACCTTCGAAGGGTTCTGCGTGTGGGCTCCTGGAATGTCCTGAGTCTCTCAGAGGATCACTGACTGTCTCATTTATCAGATGAGTTTCATAGGCTGAGGGTGGATATGGTGGGCCTCTCGGAGACAAGGAAGCCTGGTAGTGGCGAGACCAGAAGTAAAGGTTTTACTTACTACTGGTCCGGCATGAGCAATGGTCACCATGTCAAGGGGGTAGTCATAGGCGTCTCCACCAGACTGCAGCCGTCTGTTGTAGAGGTTACTCCGGTTAATGAGCGTAAAATGCGATTAAGGCTGAGGCACAGTTTAGGCTTCATGTCTGTTGTTGCAGTATACATATGCTCCAACCGAGGTGTTTGAAACTGAAGAGAAGGAGATGTTCTACGCTAAACTCGACTCTGTACTGGACCAGTGCTCTTTCCTTCTGAATTTTGCAAGATCCAGAAGCCTGAGAATTGCGGGTTTCTGGTATTAGAGACCAACGCTGCACCACTGGACTTAGTATAGCAATGCCGGAGGTGTAGGGAAGGAGATCGACCATATCCTTCTCAGTACTCGTTGGAGGATCCTCAAGAACTGCAGGGTTTTTCGGAGTGGCAAGTTCTTTGCGACCGATCACAGGCTTGTTGTTGCTTCACTCAAGCTTCATATCAAGTCCAGAAAGCCTCCAAGACGCAACCACACTGTGTTTCATCTTGAGAAGCTGAAGGACTTGACATGTGCACAAGAGTATGCAGTGACAGTCTCCAATCGGTTTGGACTGCTCGACACCCTTGAGGACCCTGAATAGCTATGGAATACCTTCAAACGTGAGACTCTTGAGGCTGCCAAGGAATGCATTGGGGAGCACCTGAGGTCACGGAGTGGCTTCACCTCGGTAGAGACGCTGGAAAGTATTGAGGAGAGTCGCGCTGCCAGACTTGCTGGGAACCATGACCAGTACAGGGTTCTGTCACGTAGGACTAGAACTCTTCTGAGAAGAGACAAGGAGAGGTACGTCAGGGGTCTCGCTGAGGATGTCGAGTGTCATTTAAATGCTAATGACCTCAGACCTGCCTATCGAGCTCTGAAGAAACTCCGCTCCAAGTCTACTTCTCAGGTGAGTGCTATCCGAACAGCAGATGGTTGCCTCGTATCGGACGCAGATGGGCAGATGGCTCGTTGGGCTGAGTACTTTGTGCAGCTGTTCACGGTGGATCCTCCAAGCAGACAGCTCCATACTGCAGGATTGTAGACGCTGGATGTTGATCCACCCATTGACGAAACTACACCCTCCATTGGCGATGTCAAAGAGGCTGTGGCAAAGTTGAGGAGTGGAAAGGCAGCTGGCATCTGCAACATCAGTGCGGAGCTGCTCAAAGCTGGGAGTGAAGCCATGATCTGTGGGTTGCATGCTGTCTTGACTGCGGTATGGCATTCAGGTACGATTCCCCCTGACTGGAAGAAGGCGTTGGTCGGCCCTATCTGGAAGGGAAAAGGGGTCCGTCAAGACTGCAGCAACTACCGTGGAAAAACGCTGCTCAGTGTACCAGGCAAGGTGTTTGCCTATTTTTTGCTGACGCGGATCTGCACTCACCTGCTGAAGCATCAGAGACCTGAACAGTCAGGGTTCATGCCCGGTAAGTCAACACCTGACCGTATCCTAGCGCTTCGCGTACTGGTGGGGCGCCGACGTGAGTTTCGACAGGGAATGCTTGCAGCCCATGTTGATATCAAGAAGGCGTCTGACTCAGTGCATCGAGAGACTCTTTGGGATTTTCTGCGTCTCCGTGGGATTCCTGCAAGTATTATTGGTCTATTAACTGGCCTGTATCCCGGGACTATAAGTGCTGTGAAGTGTGGAGGTGGCGTTCTCAGCTTCTTCCCTGTGAATACAGGTGTGAGGCAGGGCTGTGTGCTTGCTCCATCACTTTTCAACACATGCATAGATTGGGTAATAGGCAGAGTTTTGGAAAAAAGTCATTGTGGAGCATCTGTCGGCAACACAGGGATTACAGATCTTGTTTTTGCTTATGATGCAGCAATCTTCGCTGAATCAAAGGAGGTTCTGGTAATGGCTCTAGAGGCACTGCATGAGGAGGTGAAGCCCTTGGGACTTAAGGTTTCCTGGGCCAAAACCAAGGTCCAGGTGTTTGGATGCATACTGGATTGAAACAGTACAGTCTGTCCATGCGTGTGGCGAAGATATTGAGATCTTGAAAAACTTCACATACCTTGGTAGTATAATACATAACGATGATGGGTCGAGCCAAGAAATCACACGGCGGATTAGCCTGGCCCACGGCGTTATGGATTTGCTCAACACGAGTATTTGGCGTTGTCGATACCTGTGCAGACGGACAAAGATTCGGATCTTCAAGTCACTGGTGATCCCTGTCTTACTCTGTGGTTGTGAGACATGGACACTGAACACCGACCTGAAGAGGCGAATTGATGTCTTTAGTACTAGATGCCTTCGCAGGATCATGAGATACCGCTGGTATGACTTTGTGTCAATTCAGCGATTGTTCCGTGAGACTGATTCGCGGGTTATTACTAGCTTAGTCTGTCAGCGCCAACTGGGACTATATGGGCATGTGGCGCCATATCTGGAAGCCGATCCTGCTTGTCGGATTGTTTCTGTCAGGGACAACCCGACTTGGAGGAGGCCAAGGGGATGCCCACAGAACTCTGCGGCAAGTCGATGCCTCCTGCTGGGAGTTACTCGGTATAGGAAGGGAGCCTGCATGGAGACTCGCGTGGCATGACCGCCAGGAGTGGCGCCGTAGGCTAGTCGAGGCAACACGCCCTCTGGCGTATACCCCCATGTTTGATTGATTGATTGGAAGCAAGGGGCAGACACACATACCAGACTCACTCAGAGAGGAAGGGTAACAGTTGAACACTGGCACAACTTCCTTAGTTTACTCACAGAAACAGGATGAATAACAGGGTGGCAAACAAAGTGCTTAACCTAAAAGAACAAGGGCAGGGCAGGGTCGCGTCCTCAAGAACGCAAGTGGTAGCCTCTTCAGAGCAGGAGCGGACGCGGGAAATAATTCTCTTCAAGGGGGTGGTCTCTCCATTTTTTTTTTATCTATTTATTTATTTTTTTTTTCCATGACCCAGTCATGGGTATCAGACCATTTTTATTTCATTTTGGTGCATATGTTTGTTTATTTACAAATGATTTTTTTTGATTAATTTTTTTTTTTTTTTTTTTTTTTTGTTATTCTTATATATATATATATATATATATATATATATATATATATATATATATATATATATATATATATATATATATATATACAATAACATCAAGAACAACAACAACAACAACAACAACAACAACAACAACAACAACAACAACAACAACAACAACAACAACAACAATAACAACAACAGTCACACCTACAGACACGCTTCATTCACACAGATTACCAATTCCTACTGCAAAACTATTCTTCTTTGTCAACGCAGGGGATGGGGGGAAACACACAAACACAAGGGTGACTACGTAGTACTACTACGTATTGCTTTTATTTATAAAAGAAAAAGAAAAAAATAAATAAAAAGTTAAACAAAAAATTGAAAACATTTACATCAAATCACGCTGGGTGGAAATCATACTAACTTTTACACTTTTATTTACATATGTTCATGTGAGAAATGTACATAGTGCATCATACATAATATATACACATAAATCACAACTCTCTGATTAAGTTGGTCTCAGTCAGGTAAATCATCAGTCCATCGACCACATCCGGTGTTCGTCACCCAGAAAGGTGGTCTGCGTTAGCGAGAGGCCAAGACTCTGGCAATGTGCCGCCAAGGGCCGCCTCTCCTCACGATAACGCACACAGTGAAGCAGGATATGCTCGACAGAGAGGGTGACATTACATTACATATGAAGCAGGAAAGTGTTTGCTATGTAGGGGAGCATGCAAGTGGTTAGGGTGCAGCCCATCCTGAGGCGTGCGAGGACTACCTCATCCCGCCTTGTGGGGCGGTTGGAGGAAGCCCACTCGCCTAGGATGGGCTTGATGGTTTGTAGGTGGGGGTTGTCCCAGTGACTGCCACAGGAGTTTCGCTGATGATTTAACAACTGAGACATAATTGCAAATCCCGACGGAGGTTCCACGCTCCTTCAAGCATTGCGGCAGACCGAGCTAGCATGTCAGCCTGTTCATTTGTGAGTATACTGGAATGTCCAGGCACGAAAATCAGTGAGAAAGATTCATGACTTGAATTTAATTTATTAATTGGATTTTATTTGTATCCGTACGGCCAGACTCTATTGCCTGAAGGGCTGATATAGAGTCCGAAATGATGATAATTGAAAGATGAGATGAATTTAAAGCATAATCTATGTCTTTATCAATGACAAAAATTTCAGCGGAAAAGACTGATGTATGAGTCGGCAGTCGGAACCTGAGAGCACATTCACACGACAATACACTTGCACCCACACATTCATCCGTCTTAGAGCCATCAGTGTATATATGCAGGGATAGAGGGAGGCCAGCGATGAGAACCCGGAAACGTTGGTGGAGCTCCACCTCGGCAATAACAGCCCTCTTCCCCTTTATCCATGATGTCATGGTGTATGGAGCTGGTTTCTTCCATGGGGAAAGGCGGTCCTTATCCTCCAGTCTCACGCCCGTTTGTAGGCATAGAGCGGTAAGTCTGACAAAGACAGGATGCTGGACCACAGTGTGGAGGTGGTCGTGCTGCCAGATGATCTTGCTTGCTGCGTTGCCGATTTTTATCCCATATGATTACAATACGGCATCGCGACGGTGTTGCATTGGTGGTATATTGGCTTCAACCTCCATCCTCGCCACACGAGTGCAGCGCAGGGTCATAAGACACATTCTCACGCATTCATTCTGCAAAACATCCAACGTTCTCAATCTTGGTTCCGACCCAGACCCATACACCGGTGAGCCACAGTCTAAATGAGAACGAATTAAGGACTTGTACACCATTAATAAAGATTTTCTGTCTGCTCCCTATGAAGTACCACAGAGGTATTTGAGGACATTGATTTTTTTACTACAACGGATAAGCAATTCATTAATGTGGGTCTTTCAATTGAGTCTGCTCTGAAAATGCAGACTTAAGAATTTGACTGAATTTTGAAATGGTGTCAGCTGGCCTTGAAGAGTTAATTGCAAATCAGATACGTTAAGTCTAGTAAAAACAAAGCCGATACTGGAGGAGGCAGTAGACACCTGCCGAACTATTATTACTATTAATTACTCCCAGGGAGGTCTAAAGTACTGGAGCAGGTGGTGCTGTGAACTTATCATTAAAACCAGTTGTGACCTCAGTGAACGTTTCCTTTTGTGTCTCATAACACAAGGGGGTAACCACAGCCTACCCTATCAAGACAATCTCTTCCTCCACACAGAACTACATGCACCGAATTACACACACTTCTTTCGCTCAAAATTCTTACTGAATATGGCGACTCCTACACCAGCCTCGGAGTCCCCCTCTGGGGAGGGGACCATAAATGTCCCCAGGTCGGACTGCTCTTCCGGTATCGACCCTAAGTGTCTTGACACCCCCCTCACATTTTTCTCCATCAACTTCTGCAACATTCGCTGTCTTCCATCTAGTTTTCAATCTGTAGAATACCACCTCTCCTCCACTAAACCTCATTTTCTTTTCCTCACTGAAACACAGGTGTCTGAGGCAACTGACAGTAGCCCCTTTTCTGTTCCCTCCTACTTTTTCTATCCTAAATTACGTTTCAAAGCTGGATTTTGCGTCTATGTTCGCAACGACATAACTTACTCTCGTGCCAACGCTCTTGAATCTTCTGAGTTTTCTACCATCTGGCTTCGACTTCAAAGACACTCTCTAACTATTTTTTTCTGTGCTGTATATCTCTCACCTAACTCCTCTGACTATAGAAAATTCTTTGACAAACTAACTTCTAAAGTGGAGCACATTCTAACTCTCTTTCCTTGTGCGGAGATCTCCATTCTTGGAGACTTCAATGTTCACCACTAGCTTTGGCTTTCCTCTCCTTTCACTGACCATCCTGGTGAACTTGTCTATAACTTTGCTATCCTATATGACCTAGAGCAACTCGCGCAACTCCCTACTTGTATTCCTGATCGTCTTGGAGATACGCTCAACATTCTTGACCTTTTCCAAAACTCTAATCCTTCTGCTTATGTTGTCACCCTTTCTTCTCCGTTGGGTTCCTCCGATCACAATCTCATATCTGTATCTTGTCCTATCTCTCCAATTCCTCCACAGGATCCTCCAAAGCGGAGGTGCCTTTGGCATTTTCCCTCTGCTAGTTGGAGAGACCTGAGGAGATATTATGCTGATGTTCCTTAGAATGATTACTGCTTCCGTGACAGAGACCCGTCTCTGTGTGCTGAGCGCATAACAGAGGCGTATATTCCTCACTCTTTTTCTCGACCTAAACCTTCCAAACCCTGGTTTAACACAGCTTACTCTCGTGCTATCCATGATAGAGAGGTGGCCCACAAAAGGTACTTGAGCTTCCATGACCTGAGGCCCATGCGTTTTATATTTCTGCACGAAATCATGCCAAGTCTGTTCTTCAACTTGCCAAAAACTCCCTCATTCACAAAAAGTGTCAAAATCTTTCCAGATATAACTCACCTCGAGACTTCTGGCATCTAGCCAAAAACATCTCCAACAACATTACTTCTTCATCTTTCCCTCCTTTAGTTCAACCAGATGGCACCAATGCCATCTTATCTATCTCTAAAGCTGAAATCTTTTCTCAACCCTTTACTAATAACTCTACCTTGGACGATTCCGGGCTTGTTCCTCCTTCTCCTCCCCCCTCTGATTACTTTATGGTATTAAAGTCCTTCGAAATGACGTTTTCCATGCCTTCGCTGGCCTAAACCCTGGGAAGGCTTATGGACCTGATGGGGTCCCTCCTATTGTTCTCCGAAACTGTACCTCCGTGCTTGCACCTTGCCTAGTCAAACTCTTCCAACTCTGTCTATCTACATCTACCTTTCCTTCTTGCTGGAAGTTTGCCTACATTCAGCCTGTTCCTAAAAAGGATGACCGTTCTAAACCTTCAAACTACAGCCCTATTACTTTAATATCCTGCTTATCTAAAGTTTTTTAATCTATTCTCAACAAGATTCTTAAACACCTATCACTTCACAATTTCCTATCTGAACGCAAGTATGGCCTCCGCCGAGGCCGCTCTACTGGTGATCTCCTGGCTTTCCTTACTGAGTCTTGGTCATCCTCTTTTAGAGATTTTGGTGAAACTTTTGCTGTAGCCCGAGACATATCAAAAGCTTTTGATAGAGTCTGGCACAAAGCTTTAATTTCCAAACTACCCTCCTATGGCTTCTATCTTTCTCTCTGCAACTTCATCTCTAGTTTCCTTTCTGATCGTTCTATTGCTGATGTGATAGACGGTCACTGTTCTTCCCCTAAATCTATCAACAGTGGTGTTCCTCAAGGGTCTGTCCTATCACCCACTCTCTTCCTATTATTCCTCAATGATCTTCTAAACCAAACTTTTTGGCCTATCCACTCCTATGGTGATGATACCACCTTGCACTTTTCCACGTCTTTCCAAAGACGACCAATCCTTCAGGAAGTACACAACTCACGCAGGGAAGCCTCAGAACGCCTAACTTCTGATCTCTCTAAAATTTCTGATTGGAGCAAAGCAAACCTAGTGTTGTTCAATGCCTCAAAAACTCAATTCTTCCACCTCTCAACTCGACATAACTTTCCAAATAACTATCCCCTCTTCTACAATGGCACTCAGCTGTGTCCTTCTCCTACACTAAACATTCTTGGTCTACCCTTTACTTGTAATCTAAACTGGAAACTTCGCATCTCCTCTCTAGCTAAAACAGCTTGCAATAAGTTGGTGTTCTGAGCCGTCTCCGCAAGTTTTACTCACCTAGCCAACCGCTAACTCTATACATGGGCCTCATCCGTCCATGTATGGAGTATGCTTCATATGTTTTGGGGAGGCTCCACTCATACAGCTCTATTGAACAAGGGGGAATCAAAAGTTTTTCGTCTTATCAACTCCTCTCCTCTGACTGACTGTCTTCAGCCTCTTTCTCATCGCCGCAGTGTTGCCTCTCTTGCTCTCTTTTACAGCTATTTCCATGCTAACTGCTCTTTTGATCTCGCTAACTGCGTGCCTCCCCTGCTCCCGCGGCCTCGCTGCACAAGACTAGCTTCTTCCTCTCACCCCTATTTTGTCTTCCTCTCTAATGCAAGAGTTAACCAGTATTGTCAGTCTTTCATCTCTTTCTCTGGTTAACTCTGGAACTCTCTTCATGCTTCTGTATTTCCACTTGCCTATAACCTGAACTGTTTCAAGAGAGAGGTATCAAGACACTCATCCCACTCTTTTAGCGCTGAATCCGGACTTTCCATGGACCGTCACTAAAGTGGGCTATTTTGTTTTTATTTTTGTTGCCCTTGGCCGCCTCCCTTCTACATAAAAAAAAAAAAAAAAACAGTTAGCAACGGAAAACGTAAATCCCCACTAAGAGGTCTAATGCTGAACGGAATCAAGAGCGTATTGAATCCGCCCCGCTGAGAATAGAGCGTTAGGCAAAGAGTGCTATAAACAAATATTTGCAAGTTACCTCAGAAGCCATTAGCGTAAAGTTTCATGAGGATACTGTGTCGCCATGTCATGTTGAAGGCTTTGTGGATGTCGAGGAACACCCCTATCAAGAATTCTTTTGGGGCAAATGACTCTGAAATGCAATGCTCTAGGTGTTTTAGGCGATCCATCATGCTTCGGTATTTCCGAAACCCCGACTGTTCATCACCTAACAAACCCTTCGCTTTTAAAACAAAAAGCAGCCTTCGCTTTGCCATACGTTTCATGACCTTACATAGACAGCTCGTGAACGCAATAGGGCGAGACGCACTGGGGTCTGTAAGGCATCCAGTCTTTTTGCAGAGTGGGATGGTATTAGCAAAGCCCCAAAACTTAGGAAATGTGTGGGTGGTCCATATTTGTTGTATAGGAATAATAATCTAGTGATGGAATGGTGGCCACTATGTTGTAGCATAGTATATGTGGTCTCTCCAGAGCTGGGAAGTGATGTCTAGGCGAAAGCGGGCAGTTTTCTGCCCAAAAACAGGTGGCAACCGAAGACACCTTCGCTCTACTTCTGATTGGCTCACCACTCAGCCAATCAGAGTCGAAGTATCCACCTGACCACAAGTTCCTTCCGGAATAACACTTCTACACCTAAAAAAGTGCCGCCAACATCAGCACTAGCAACGCTATCTTCACACTAGCCTTTGTTGCCCTTGGTCAATTTTTTCCCCTTTTCATAAAAAAGTCCACAATGGAAAGTATCTGAATAAATTCACCTAGTGATAATCATTTTGTTTAACAACTTTTCATCAAAATGAACGCAGCTTTTAAGTGGCATAATGATTCCTAGTTGGCTCGTCTTTTTTGTAGGTACGTAATTGTTGGACTCACACAAGAAGACTTGGTGGCCCTGACGCTGACTCTTAAGGGCAAAAAGACAGAACATCTGGTTGGATTTGTGCAGGTGAGGCTTAAAATTGTCACTGCTTCTCTTGCCTTATTTACACTGCTTCTTAATTTTATAAAAGACTTGTCTTTTAAGATAGGAAAAACCTATTTTTCTGTTCCTCTCCAGAGTTAGTTCACTTTGGTAGCGAGAAGTATACCTTGAACATTTGTATGTGATATATTTAAAGTCTTTTAATGTGTTATTTAATGATGATGGAATCACATCTGCTACCTTATTTTTAGATTGATGAACTAAGTGATAGAGTCTAACCCTGAACTGCCCTCCCACTCAAGATGTCACGGCGGGAATATCAATCAAGATCTAAAATATTGAAGAATGAGTAGGAGGGTTTGGGCCCCATGGTGGTCTTCAAATCTTTATCTTGATTTTGACAAATTGGTCTTCAGTGTAACTTTAGACATTAAATTCCCCGACGTGTCTCGGTAGGTTAAGCACAACGTTAAGATTAAGAGGTAGTCTAAGTCAAACTTTCCTACATGAAAATTTTGACACTATAGCGCTGTGGGACGTATATGAGTAAAACAGAGTCTTAGATTTTTTTTCTCAAGAGTTGCAGACTTTAATGTAAGGAAAGGAAATATTAAATCACATTTTGAAATGTGTAAGAACAAAACAGTAAAACCTTACATATCTTTATTTCGGGTTTTAGATTTTCTAATGAAATCACGAAAATGGTCATATACCGTACATTTATATTGTACATAAGTGCATAAATATGTGTGTATTGAAGGCTCAATACTCGATCTTAATTCATTCAAAAAGTCAAGCAAAGACATATCTCAGGGATTTTTTCGTTACAAAATAAAACAATTGGATAAAAGATAGACTCATTAAAGGCAGCTAAAGAGGATCTTGATAGTTCTGTGGAGGGGATTAGTAAAATAATGGATGAGTTTTTTTGTCTTCTTTCAGGAAAACACGCTGAATATATCAGATACTTGCCATATTTCTAAAACAAAAGAGAGTGAAAAGTTGGTATATGCATTGTCTTGGCGTGTTTCAGCTGTTACCAATTTTTATAGGATTGGTGTTGTTTTTGGTATTGTGAGGGAGGAGTTGACAAGCTGGAGTGTGTGGATGTTCAGATGGCTATCAGATCATGTGTATCTGGAAGGAAGTAACTTGATGGATTCAGGAATTAGTATTATTTTTTTTTATAATACAGACGAGAGACAGTGAGTCGCGTGACTGAGATGAGATGAATATTTTGATACAAGGTTGGGAATGATATTTTGAATATGAGTGGATCCCGTGTATAGCAATGGCGGTGTTTTTAAGGACAAGAGGTGACTCGAAGAAGAAGGAAATTAATCAATCAGAGTAGATAACAAAAGGTAAAATGACAATCCTGAGATAGAATGCAGGCTTTTCCTGAAGAGAAGAAGGCTGTTCCCAGAGAAAAGAAGGAAGGGGATATATATATATATATATATATATATATATAT
>CM035213.1:8013453-8031825 GCA_020233015.1 Callinectes sapidus | reverse complement strand
GAGAGAAGAGGAGAGAGAAAAAAGAGAAGAGAGAGAGAGAGAGAGAGAGAGAGAGAGAGAGAGAGAGAGAGAGAGAAATTTTGCCATCACCCTGACTTGGGTATTAGGCCATGGTCAGTTAAAAAAAAAAAACTTAAATATATTCATATATAAATCTTTATTTGTTTATTTATTTTCTAAATATTTTTATTTTATGTTTTATTTAGTTCTAAATGAACACAAAATTAATACACACATTCATACTCACTTGCACGCTTCATTCACTCGGGAGTACCTGAACCCTATCTCAGAACCAAAGTCATTAGTCAGGTGGGTAAGGAGGGAAGAACATAAACATTCATACTTGGGGAAATGTACAAAACGTGTGCACACGTACTTTAAAGTAAAGGGGATTCTCATATTCTCAGACACGCAAAATTCCTTCACACAGACCTTCATTTCAAAATGATATTCACAAAACATGTATAATAAGAAAAAAACAAATATGGTGCATATATTCATTATAAATAATTAAAACATCAGTAAGTCACAACTCTCTGATTAAGTTGGTCTCTGTCAGGAAAATCATCAGCCTATCGATCACATCGGGTCATCACCCAAAAGGGTGAGTGGCCTGAGTTACCGGCAGACGGCGGGCCACACAGTAAGCTGTAAGGGACCGCCGCAACTCCCGATAACACACTCACTGGATCAGTAGGTGATCGACAGTGAAGGTTAAATTACAGTGGGGACATTGTGGTGGAAAGGAGTGGGATATAAATGGAAGCGTATGGGTTGGAAGGGTAGAGCCCACCCTTGTCATCCGAGGACCACTTTCATACGCCTTGTAGAGCGATTTGAAGAGGCCCACTCACCTAGGATGGGCTTGATGGTGTTTAGGTGGAGACTGCCTCACTGACTTTGCCATAGGAGTCGTACTGATGATTATATGGCAGAGAGACTTAACTGTAGATCCCGACGGAGGTTCCACGCTCCCTCGAGCTCTACAGCGGACCTGGCCGGCATGTCAACCTGATCACTCCCATGTATATGGGAATGGCCAGGCACCTAAATCAGAGAGAACTTACGACATGAATTTTGCTTATTAATGATGTTGACAATGAATTTAATTTGTATCCGTACATCCGGACTCTCTTGCCTGAAAGGCAGACATAGACTCTGAAAAAATTACAATATAATTATGATTTGATGCAAGTGAAGAATCTGTGGCCTAATCGATAACAAAAAAGTTCTGAAGAAAATACCGATGTACGAGAAGGCAATCGGAATCTGAGGGCGCATTCACTCGACCATACACTTGCGCCCACTCATTCACCCGTCTTGGAGCCGTCTGTGTATAAGCAGAGAAAAGGAGGGAGGCTTCCTCAACCACCACACGAGCCGGCTGTCTTGCTTCTGCCGGCCGGCGCTCCCGTCGCATCCCACGCCTCGGAAAGTGCTGACATAGGGCGTGGGTCATGTGATCGGGTGCATGTGTGCGCCTGATGCCCTTAGTTCTTCAAACAACTTATTCTCTCCCTTACAACGATGTATTATAAACTACATCCTACCAAGAGAGCTGATATTACCTTACTTTCACAATGAAACATCCTATGGCTACAATAATAATGGAAATGCCTAGAAATATATATCGTCACCTGCAACTCCTTGTAGAAGGAAAAGCAGAGTAAGCATTTCTGAAGTATTGCACCATCTTATGAGGATGTTGCATCAGATAATATCTACATAAATATATACAATGAATTCCTACCTATCTTAGCGCTACATCGCTCGGTCACCTACCCATCGCGTCCTCGCGATGTCCTAGAGACATGTACCTAACCATGTCAAACTGGTGTACCCTCTTGTGGCTGTCGCTGGAGCCTTGCTTTAAGTTCATTATACAATGACGTAGCTCTCTTAACACAAAAGTACAAGGACCCGAAAACCATACAGAAGATGAGAATAGGTACAATCACAGTACATAAGAACATAAGAACATAAGAAAATAAGGAATCTACAAAAGGCCGGTTGGCCTACTCGAGGTAGTTCCTGTGACTCTAAAAAGAATATATCCTCTACCATCTATCATCTCTATCCATGAACTCATCCAACCTCTTTTTAAAACAATCAATAGATTTAGCACTCACCACATGCCCGCTGAGCCTATTCCACTCATCTACCACCCTATTTGTGAACCAGTTCTTCCCTATCTCTTTCCTAAATCTGAATTTTTCTAGCTTGTAACCATTCGATCTCGTTCTATTTGAAGTACTAACTAAAAGTACCTTATTTATATCCCCCTTATTGAATCCCTTGATCCATTTAAACACCTCTATCAGGTCTCCTCTCACCCTGCGTCTTTCCAATGAGTGAAGTTGAAGGCGTTTTAATCTATCTTTATAATTTAAGTTCCTAATCCCATGTATCATCTTCGTCATTCTTCTCTGTATGGATTCTAACCTATTTATATCCATCCGATGGTAAGGAGACCAAAACTGAACTGCATAATCTAAATGAGGCCTAACTAACGCTAGATAGAGTTTTAAAATTACCTCAGCTGTTCTGTTAGTTACTGTCCTGGCAATGAAACCCAATATTCTGTTTGCCTTATTTCTAGCGCTGATACACTGTTCTCTAGGTCGGAGGTCCTGACTAATTAATACCCCTAAATCCCTTTCCGAGTTTAGCCTACGTAACTCTGTACCATTAATTTCATATCCATTATCCAGGTTATGTCTACCTATGTGAAGAATGCTACACTTGCTAGTATTAAAATCCATTTGCCATTTATTTGCCCACTCGTGCAATATGTCTAGTTCTCTTTGTAGAATCTCGCTGTCACGCGGTGTACTTATCTGTCGCCCTATCTTAGTGTCATCTGCGAATTTACTAATGTTACTGCTGATCCCAGTGTCTAAATCATTTATGTAAATTATGAAGAGCAATGGACCTAATACTGACCCCTGAGGAACCCCACTAATTACTTTCCCCCAATTTGATTTCTCGCCGTTAACTATAACTCTTTGTTCCCTGTTACTGAGCCATGATTTAATCCAGCTATACACCTTATCATGTATCCCATGAGCTTTGATTTTACTTAATAGTTTCTCGTGCGGTACTCTATCGAACGCTTTACTGAAGACGAGGTATATGACGTCATAATTATCATCGTTATCCGCTGCTTCATAAACTGGTCTATAAAAACTCAATAAATTAGTTTGGCAAGATCTACCTTTGGTGAAGCCATGTTGAGAGTCAGCAATCAACCCATGTGACTCTAAGTGTTCGCGGATCCTCTTTGCTACAATTGATTCTAACATTTTACCTATGACTGACGTTAAGCTAATTGGCCGGTAATTTGACATTTCGCTCCTGTCCCCCTTTTTAAATATAGGTACTACGTTAGCCTGTCTCCATAATGTGGGCACCTCTCCTGTGTTTATTGATTTGTTAAAGATATCCGTTAAAATCCCACTAATTATATATTTGCACTCTTTCAGTACCCTAGGATAGACAAGGTCTACCCCAGGTGACTTTGTGCTACTGAGTCTGTCGACCTCTTTAATTACTTCCACTCTGCTTATACTGATGTCCATTAAGCTATTATCTGCCCCTCCCCTGAACACCTGTACTGCATCTGGTATATATGTCATGTCCTCCTGAGTAAAAACTGACAAAAAATATTCATTTAAAGCTTTACTCATTTCCCTGCTACCTGCTATTATATCTTCCTCAACCTTTAAGGGTCCTATTCTGTCCCTATTCTTAGTCCTATATAATTGGAAGAATCCCTTAGGGTTGCTTTTCGCATTACTAGCTATCCTGATTTCGTAATCCCTCTTTGCTCTGCGTATGTCTTTCTTGATATTTCTTACTAAAAGTGTGTATCTATCTCTTAGTCCTACCTCACCAGCTTTGAGTCTTCTGTAAATTCCTCGTTTTATACCTATCATACCCCTCAACCTGCCTGTCATCCATTTCGGGTCAATTTTACTAGAACGCAGTTTTTACTAGAACGCAAGAACGCAGTAGGAAAATGGACATAGGGACTAAGGTACATAGGTAGAGATTCATGTAGAGCATCCTCAAAATCTGAGATGTTAGTGAAGGAAAACTCAGACAGAGTGTTAGTAACATATTTGATGCTAATATTTTTAAAGTTTATATAATTGAGGGTATTCATAGGGAAAATATGAGAGCTTATGTTGGAAGTGAAACCCTCGTGATATTTCTCAGGAAAAGTGTGAAAGTGGTCAGACTTTAAGGTACAAACTGTGAGAACAGCAAAATGACCTGAAACTTCCTTATATGACGATCCACTTGGGCATGTCACTGATACATATACTGGTTCAGTGAAATAGAAATAATGATGTTCATGAAAACTCTTATGAAATATGGTCTTGTTTGTTAATTGTTTGTAGGGACAGAGAGAGAGAGCTGATGAAGCGTTCTCTCGTGTCAACACTACTTCGCAAACTCCTTCACCACGAATAGGCATGAAAGCGAACAGAGATGCCGGGCAAAAATACAAATTTTGATACTCCGTACGACATCGGTCAAGTGTGGAGAGTGCGCTGGTTGCGTACACTGAAAAGTCTTCTTTCACCAGTACTATGGAGCTTTCTGAATCTAGAATCATGATAGACTGATTTACTGCAAAAGGGAATGGTTCCAATCTATGCAGATTAAAAATATCCTGAGATTTGAAAGGTATATGGATGACAATTTCTTTTGCGGTTAGAACTGACTCAACTAATGGGTAGTAATGATGAATCATGTGATCTTCAAAGAAAGGAGTTAATTTACAAATCGTTCTTCCAATTTCCAAGGCATGTCTAAAATCCTCTACCAGGAAAAGAGAAGTGGTAACCCTACCCATGGCTGCATCCACGATATTTCTGATAATTTTTTGGTTAGTGTGTAAAAGAGACATAACAACATTCTCTAAAATAGGTAAGGTTTGAACTATTACACTAAACTCATAAAAAGCATTTAATTTCTCAAGCACTGTACTAATTGAAATATGCAGAAGATTAGTATAAGCGGCTAATTCGGCTACTTGTTTTTCCAATCTAGCGATATTTCTGCAGTTTAGGTTAATGGCTTTATTGTTAGCTTTAGCCACATTTACGAGTTGGTTGTATCTATCTCTCAGCTCTACAACATCTTCGTTCATAGCGGCTCCAAACAACATTTGAGAGAGTTTGCCTATCCCATCTATCAATCCCCTTTTCGTGCGGTTAGTAGCGGTTAAACCTTCATAGTTTTCCAAGGCTGAAGTTATTGTGTCGTTCACATATTGTATTCGTACATGCAAAAGAGACAGCATTACTTCCGATTGGAAGGAATCATCCGGAAACTCTTTCTTCAACCGCCATAGTGTCGAGTTCAGATTCCTCGCGACATCTCGAAGCCGTCTTGGTATTTCCATCAGGGACACATGGGGATAGGTAACCCACAAGGCGTCCTCAACGAGGTACACTCTTCCCAGATCACGGGTTAGAGCTCCTGGCTTGAGATGAGCAGGCCTTAACGCAACACTGGCAAGCAGAACGAGGACTAAGACAAGGGCAAACATCTCTGGAATAAATTAAAGATCTTTACTTACGAGAACGAAGATTATAACCATGTGTGGAAACTCTTTGATCATTTCCAAGCTGAGTAGCTTTACTTAAATATGCTGTATCAACCAAATCTAAGTTAGACCTAACTGCTGTTTGTTTAAGGCGATCACAGTGCAGCACCTCCAATGTATTCAAGAGTGGATCTAGTATCTGAAATTTATGTCCATGATGCTTGTTTACAAGCTTCATGTAAACTAACTTCGCGACATCTCGAAGCCGTCTTGGTATTTCCATCAGGGACACATGGGGATAGGTAACCCACAAGGCGTCCTCAACGAGGTACACTCTTCCCAGATCACGGGTTAGAGCTCCTGGCTTGAGATGAGCAGGCCTTAACGCGACACTGGCAAGCAGAACGAGGACTAAGACGAGGGCAAACATCTCTGGAATAAATTAAAGATCTTTACTTACGAGAACGAAGATTATAACCATGTGTGGAAACTCTTTGATCATTTCCAAGCTGAGTAGCTTTACTTAAATATGCTGTATCAACCAAATCTAAGTTAGACCTAACTGCTGTTTGTTTAAGGCGATCACAGTGCAGCACCTCCAATGTATTCAAGAGTGGATCTAGTACCTGAAATTTATGTCCATGAAGCTTGTTTACAACCAGCCGTGGTCCCACAAATTTAGGTGCTAACTTTGCATTTCTCTCTGGGACTCTGACCATTACGGAATCTCCAACATTGATGTTAACAGGTGAAGCCCGTTTGTGTTGTTGCAAAATCATGGCGGTTTTCGAGGATTTTAACCTGTCAGTGACAATTTTGTAGGTGTCTGAGAACACCTTGAGTTGACATTTGGCATAATCGTCAACGTTATTGACAGCGTTTTGAGGACTACTCAGTAAGTCATATGGAAGCCTTTTCTCTACTCCATAGACAATGAAGTAAGGAGTTTGTCCCGTAGACTCACAAATGTTACTGTTTATGCTGGCAGCAACATGTGGTAGCCAATCCTCCCAGTTTTCCAAGAACCCATTTACGACTGGACGCAATACTTCGAGAACCTTTCTGTTCGTGCGCTCCACCAGTCCATTGCTAGCTGGATGGTAGGCTACTGTAAAAGTTTTTTTAATGTTAAATTGTTTACATATCTCCTCTAGAACACTGTTACGAAATTCAGCTCCATTATCACTCAATAAGACTCTTGGAGTCGAGTAAGGACAGATTAGTTGTGTCACTAAGGCGTGAGCTACAGCCCTCGCAGACTTGTCCTGAATTGGAGCTAGAACGACATATCTGCTAAAGTGATCCACCATCACCAACACATATTTAGAGCCTTGACGACTCTTAACTGAAAGTTGGAGCAGATCTATAGAGACTACATCCCAAGGTCGTTTAGGAGGAGGATATTCTAGGATTGGTGCAGGTTTAGATACACTCCCCTTATGTTGGGCGCACTGCACACATCGGTTGATATACATACGTTGATATATATACGCATTTTGGGCCAATAATAGCTCACTCGTGCAGATGACAGAGTACGTTCCTTCCCTTTGTGTCCACCTATCGCAGTGTCATCAAGTAAAGACAGTACCACACACACATGGCTCTGGTATCACTAGTTGGGTTACAGGTTTTCAGTCACGACAAGTCCAGTATCTACAAAGTACTTTATCTACTGACAAAAAGAACTGTGTGAAAGGGACAGGTAGTTTTGGCAGGGTAGACTCATCCCCAGATTCCAGAGCATAAATAACCTTGCTCCAAACGTCATGTTGACGCTGAGCGTTAGCCAGCTCATGCATGGAAAAATTCTGTATTGCAGGGGGTCTTTCCACCACAGCTCCAACAAGCACGTTTCGAGACAAGGCGTCAGCCACCACATTGGCTCGGCCTGCAACATGCTTAAAAGTGGGATTAAATTCCCGTATGGTTAAATACCATCGGGCGAGCTTTCCTGTAATGTTTCTTCCCTTAAAAAGCTCGGTAACAGCTGCATGATCAGTATATACAGTTATTGTATATCCAAAAATTATGTCTCTAAAATGTTTAAGAGCCCAAACAACACCTAGTGTTTCCTGGTGTGTTACTGAGTAGTTCGATTCTGCAGCGTTTAAGGTTCTGCTTGCGTACGCTATTACGCGATTTTTCCAACAAGCGTCTGTTTGCATTAATACTGCACCCAGGCCCAAAGCAGAGGCATCCGTATATAAAATAAAAGGTGCCTTATAATGTGGAAAAGCTAAAACAGGAGCATGAGTTAATGCGAATTTTAAATCCTGGAAGCTTTTATCCTGGGCAACATTCCAGTGAAATGGAATGTCTTTCTTTAACAAGGTATTGAAAGGGGAAGCAATAGTT
Organism: Callinectes sapidus; assembly: GCA_020233015.1. NCBI lineage: Eukaryota > Metazoa > Arthropoda > Malacostraca > Decapoda > Portunidae > Callinectes > Callinectes sapidus. The sequence continues at coordinate 8,023,913 of CM035213.1, read as the reverse complement.
GAAAATCCCTTAACAAATGACCTGTAATATCCACACAAACCTAGAAAAGAACGGACGTTTTCAGGTGTCTTCGGTTGCGGAAAATGTTTTATGCATGAGATTTTGTCATCATTCACGTGAATTCCATTTCCATCAACTACATGGCCTAAGAATTTAATCTTAGATTTAAGAAATTCACATTTGGTCAGTTTTGCCTAGAGACCAGCTTGTCTCAGCCTCAACAAGACAGCTTCTAGGCTATCTAGATGAGATTCTGAGTCCTTGCCACAAATGATTACGTCATCAAGGTAGATATAGACATTTTTGCCTATTTCTTCAGCGAATATAGTATTCATCATACGCTGAAAAGTTATTGGAGCAGACTTTAAACCAAACGGCATACGTAACCAATGATAATGCCCTTGAGGTGTACTGAAAGCCGTTATTGCCCTCGATTCAGGTGCCATGGGTACCTGCCAGTAGCCACTAACAAGATCTAGGCTACTAAAGTATTTATTCCCTTGTCCTAATGACATTAATAAGTCTTTTAGGACTGGAAGAGGGAATCTTTCATCCTCGGTCACTTCATTAACACGCCTGAAATCAATAACAGGCCTAAATTGTTCATTTTTCTTCGGAACCAAGAACAATGGTGAATTCCACGATGACCGAGAATTTTCTATAACACTTTGTTCCAACATTTCTTTTATTTGTTCCTCAACCACTTGTCTCTGACTATGTGGGAGTCTATAGGCTGGTATATACACCGGATTAGTGGCTGGTTTTAACTTTATATGGTGCTCTGCTCTATCAGTCGCACCTAACGATTCACTGGGTAGGGCAAAAACGTCACGATGCCTTTTCAGCAGCTGAATCAGTGTGCTCCTTAACTCGGGATAGTCTGTTACCGTTACAAGGCTCTCGAGCATTTGCGACTGTACCGCTGAGTCCTTTCGGACTGATGCACATACAGAAGTAGCGCTGGGCGCAGGTAAGTCCAAGGGCTCAGACACTACCTGCCCATCATGAGCTAACGCTTCGCTCAAGAAAACTCCTTGCCTGAGTTTAATTGATCCACCCGTGGTGTATACCACAAGGGCGCTTGTTGTATGTCCCTGCCGCACTGTACAAAGTGTAGGTTCCACTGCGAGTCTTTGCATCCGGCTAGAACCCTCTATACAAATGTCACAGCCTACACGTGCGTTTTGGACGGACACGGGGACATGCATGGCTGTACGGTCTGGAATGACATGGCTTCCAATTACCGTAGCCTTAACAACTGTCCATTTCCCTTGATCCAATGATTGCTCGGAAGTACCTGAGGAATCTAGGTGTCTTTCGACAACCTCATCGTCAGATTTACTTCTAGAGTTGGTAAGCGTTCTCTGACCCTGTTCAGCGGGGAAATCCTGAACTGTAGGTACGGTTTGGGTAGGAACAATCTCACCGTCTGAGGAAGCGAGGCTCCTGGGAGAACCCATAGCCAAAAAGCTTTTCCCCTGGTACCTAACTACATTTCTATCTGGAATTACTATCATTCGCTCAGACCTCATAGCTGACAAACCTAGAAGACCATCCGAAGGTAGCCCAAAGTTTGACACTACGTAAAAATCCAAACGCATAGTAGCAGTACCTTTACCTAAGTTAACAGGGAGGTAAACGATTCCCAGTATTTCCAGTGCGTCTTTAGTAACTCCCTTTAGGTTAAGGTCATTTGGCTTGAGGCGATATCGACCGCTACGAGACACACGCTTCAGTACTCGATACGTCTTTTCAGACAGCACGTTAACAGCAGCGCCAGTGTCCACAGCGAAAGCTGCGCGCACAGGCCCTAATGTAGTTGGTAAAGCCATTATGGTAGGTTGACTGCAAGCGGCCACTAAAGATGCGTGAACACCACGGTCGTCGGTCGCCGGAGCAGCCCGGTTACTTTCTCCAACTTCTACCCTGGTTTGTTTCTTGTGGGGCGCGCGGCTTCCCCCGACTGTCTTCCCGCCGCTCCAGAACTTCGTTCTTGCCTCATTGCAGCTTTTAATTTGACAACTCTGTGGCAATCCTCAGTCGAGTGTCCCCAACACTCGTGGATCAAGCAATAAGCTTGGGTACCCTTGTCAGCATCGCTCCTGACAGTACCGGGTGTTTGGCGTGAAGCTGCCGACTCCCTAGTATGTGGAGGATCCTTGTGAGGTTTATAGTGAGGACTCGCCTGTCCTCTGGTAGCTGTTCCTGGTCGCCTGTCCCTCTTTTTCTTATAACACTTGTATGCAGGATGTCCTTGTCGATGGCAATAACTACAGAGGATTTTTGGTTTGCCCACCGCTGCTACCTCAGCGTATGAAACTAGCGGGTCCGCCGCGGCAACCGTTTGAGCCGCCGAGGCCTCTTGAGTGGCTGCTACTCCTGAGGCAGCCGTGCGGTCCTCACCACCCTTCTCCTCAATTTTTGTTTTCAGCCTCATGGAAAATTCGTGCAACCTTTCCGTAGGCTTATACTCTAGAGACAAAGTATTCCTGCGATACTTCTCCTTAAGTAATCCTATGTAAAAGATGAACTCCATGAACTTTTGATGGTTTTTCAGGGAGATGTTGTCCCCGTTAACCCATCCATTATTTCTTAGGTAATGGGTAAAATCTGCAGATATTTGATTTGCTTCTACTTGAGCCTTCGAGTAATCCAGAGAAGCAGCATTTTCTAGGAAAGTCTGCATGTCATTACTGACGCCCTTCACTAGACTGTGCTTTAAATTAGAGCCAAAGGCTTCGAGAAAGTTGGTTTTGAACAATTCATAATCTTTGTTTTCCAAGGGTTCAGTGAAGGCGCTTGCACGCATCAACTGTGCAGCTCGCGACCCAGGCTGTAGGCGCGATCGCAGGAAAGAGATTTTATCTGCACTGTCTGTCACGTAGGAGTTGGTCATAACATCCTCACACTGCGCAATGTACTCTCTAGCAGAGTATTCTGAATCTGTTCCAGAGAAGGCCCTTACCTCAGCTACAGTTGGCAGTACCTTAATGGGGTTAGTGTGATGAGACATGCTGGAGGGATTAACTAGAGACGGAGTGGAAACAATGTTAGAAGGAGGAGGAACTCTAGGGTGGTGACTACGACTTCTTAAACGACGGAGATCATCGCTATCACTGGAGCTAGAATCTCCAGACTGGTGTTCAGCTTCCTCACTGTCAGACTTTTCAGCTTCCGCTAGTTTCTCACTTCTCAGTTTCTGAAATTCCTCACACAGCAAATTTACTTTTTTTTTTTCACGCTTGGCCATGAATTGTTACTCATTTATTACTATTACTATTATTATTATGATTATTGTTAGGTATGCATCAGTTTCAACTTTTTGTACTTCAGGCTAGTTTAAGGTCATTTCTGACGCCTTGAAGAAGATTAAAGAAAAGAGAAATACATGAAGATGCACACAAATAACATTAGTGTTATAGTTATACTTGATATAGATAAGTATACATGAAAACATATAACATAACAGAGAGTTACAAATTACACTACTTGATCATAGGCTCATATCACACTATTCTTAATGCCAGAAAATGTGACGGCTCAGTAATTATGTCAACAAGTGATGTAATTACTTAAGTATTCATGTAGTGTCAGCTACTCTGTTGTTTTCTCACCTATACCTAAGGTATGTGCTCCTCTTCGGTAGCAACACTGCAGCCGGTGCCAAGTCAGCTTATGTCACCCTCACTCGTCCTTGAGAGGGTGGCGGGAACGGGGGGGGGTGGTGCAGCTTCCACCAGGCGGGCGCGGAGTTCAAGGGTCAGCTCCGCGATTCCCACGTCCGGACCAAAGTACCACGCCCAATGCGTCCTAGCCAAGGATTTTGTAATATCCTTGGCCCCAGCCGACGACGACCAAGCCCTTCCAATACACCGAGGTTTTGGTGTAAATACATGTATTCAGGCTGAGTAGTTTGTTACCCAGCCACCGGCAAGTATAGTTGAAGTGGTGGTGGTGGTGGTGTGTGTGTGGTTTCAAAGTACCGTGAGTGCTACGAAACCAGCCTTATGCAGGAGTGTCTTTAGAGCGATGAGACAGGAGAGAAGAAGCAGCCAGCGCTAAGTCACAACAATTTGGGTCGTGTCAGTGATTTGGTCGCTCAAGACAAGGTCACTACCATCTCACTCCTCTCTTTCTCGTTTGTGTTCGCTCACTAGCTTGTTTCACAATGTTTCGTTTCTCTGAGTTTCCTGGGTTTTTAATGTTTTCAGTGGTTCATCCCACCGCTGCCACCATTTTATGTTGGCTAGAGGTAGCTTCACCAACATAAGTTGTTCAATTGAGTCTGATACTTGTGGCGAGCGGTCAACTGGTTAATCTATATATTATACTTCTCAGACTCAGGTTTGGAAGGAAACTCAGATTATAAAAGTTAATATATTAGGGATGATATTTACAATGATTTCAAGACACACGGTTAGAACGTAATGTCACTGTCTTTCTCGGATAAGTGTTAAGTCTGTCTCTTGGGAGATAACTTAGAGAACACTTGAGTCCCGAGAACACACACGTTCAGGGCACACACCTTCGGGGCACACACAGTTCGTTTCCTCAACCACCACACGAGCCGGCTGTCTTGCTTCTGCCGGCCGGCGCGCCCGCCGCATCCCACGCCTCGGAAAGTGCTGACATAGGGCGTGGGTCATGTGATCGGGTGCATGTGTGTGCCTGATGCCCTTAGTTCTTCAAACAACTTATTCTCTCCCTTACAACGATGTCTTATAAACTACATCCTACCAAGAGAGCTGATATTACCTTACTTTCACAATGAAACATCCTATGGCTACAATAATAATGGAAATGCCTAGAAATATATATCGTCACCTGCAACTCCTTGTAGAAGGAAAAGCAGAGTAAGCATTTCTGAAGTATTGCACCATCTTATGAGGATGTTGCATCAGATAATATCTACATAAATATATACAATGAATTCCTACCTATCTTGGCGCTACACCGATACACTTTGGAACGGAAAATTTAAATCTCCACAAAGAGACCCAGTGTTGGACGGAGCGAAGAGAAGCTGAATCCACCTAGCTGAGAACTCTGCGTATGGCGAAGAGTGCCATATCTCACAGTCTTCAGCATAGAGGGAGTATTTAAGATTCCTAAGGACGGGAGTTGTTGACAGAATATCATTAATCATAACAGGAAACAATATAAGACTACGAACACTGCCCTGTGGCACCCCGTTTTCTTGGACAAAAATGTCTGAGAATACGTTAGAGGGAAGCTTGACAGAGAATGTACTTTCCTGTAAGAATTTATAAATAAAAATTGGCACGGAGTTTCATGAGAATGCCATGCCGCCGTGTCATGTCGAAGGCTTTATGGATATCCAGAAACACCTCAAGTATAAAAGGTTTATTGGCAAAAGCCTCTGGAAAACAATGCTCGAGGTTTGTTAAGTGGTCCATCGTGCTTCTGTGTTTACGGAAGCCTGACTGCTCAACACTTAACAAACCTCTCGCTTCTAAAACAAAAAGCAGCCTTCGTTTTATCATGTGTTCCATGACCTTACATAAACAACTCTTGAGTACAATAGGACAACATGCACTGGGATCCGTAAGGCATCCAGTTTTTTTTTTTCTTCTTTTTTTAGGAATAGGTATGACATGTGAAAAATGCCACATGCGAGGAAAAGTGTGTATGGTCCAAATTTCATTGAATGATTAAAGTAATTTTGTTAAGGACACAGGGCCAAGATGTTGCAACATGCTATGCGATATATTATCAGGACCGGTACTGGAGCCAATACAGGATTTCAGAGCAGGAAGGTGTTCATCCAACATAAATTCAGTGTTATAATCTGAGTTTACGCCTCCTATGGCAAAGTCTGGGACGGTGTGCTCTGCTGCTTCCTTCCGTGGAAGGAACACAGGGTCATAGGAGGCCGTGTTGCTGGCCTCATGGAAGTGGTGGGCAATTGTATTAGCTATTGTTTTGGGATCATCTATGGTATTGTCATTAACTGATAGTAAAATTTTATTGGGTTGAATTGTTTTTTGTTACTGAGTACGGAGATGGTTTTCCATACCTGTGAGAGTAGGGGTGGTACTGTTTACTGTTGAAACAAACTGACGGAATGAGTTCCGTTTAGCGTTAAGGATAACTTTCCTTGCTTGAGCCTTTGCCTTTCTATAGGCTATGAAGTTATCGCGACTGGGCTGCTGGCTGAAATACCTGTATCGTCTATAACGCTCACGAAGTGCTTGTCGTCAATCCGTTGTCCACCATGAAACTCAACTGTAGTATTTTTCGGAATACACGCATCAGCTGCGTGTAAAATATAGCGTGTCACATTACTAACCTTGGTGACAATGTCCTCGTCAGATATTTCGACGTCGGAGGTAGTAGAGGGGATGCCGCGTGCATGAGAGATACAGATGAGCAGGTGGTCACTTCCTTGAGAGTCGTCGATTACTTCCCAAGAAAAGTCTGGAAATATGTTTACCGATGTCAAAGACAGATCAATGACAGTAGCGGTGCGAGACCGATTACCTACACAAGTCGCACTACCATCGTTCAAAACACAGAGGTTTGTTTGTAACAAAAGATTAACTATCTGCTCGGCTCGACGACTTGACCTCTCGCTTCCCCACTGCTGATGATGGGCAATTAAGTCGCCTAAAATTAGCCGGTTCCCCAGGAGCTGACTAATTAATGATGTTATGTCATCTTCAGATATGGAGGTATTGTGAGTTAGGTAGAGTGAACAGATAGCCAGATACACATCTTCAGGGTGTCTGTGTCAGTGTCTTATGTGTGTAGATGGCAACGCCATGACCATCATATCTTTTATATGGATGGTAGTGTTTAAGTACTGAAGGATCTGGCTGATCATCCAGTCTCGTCTCCTGGTAACAGATAACAGACGGCCTGTGTATGTGTTTGTTCACTAAAAGTGACAAATACGGATATTTATTCCGAAGACTTCTACAGTTCCATTGTAGTACTTTGAACATTATGGCTTATATGGATGGTAGTGTTTAAGTAATGTAGGATCTGGCTGATCATCCAGTCTCGCCTCCTGTAGACAGATAACAGACGGCCTGTGTATGTCCACCAAAAGTGACAAATACGGATCTTTATTCCGAAGACATCTACAGTTCCACTGTAGTACTTTGAACATTATGGCTTAAGAGTTGCGGGGTTACCCGTTTTTCTTAGACCTTTTGCGCACGGATACGCTATTGGGGGACCTCTCCTGGCCCTTACCAGAGGAGACGTCCATACCATCATCTAAATTATATTCCCCAGAGCTATTTAAGACGGAGCGATAGTGCGAACCACTCCTCAACTGCACGGGAACAGTGTTAACATTGTTCTTCCAGTTAAGAGTTGTAAAATTAATTTGATTTATCTTGTCAGTCTTTTCATCCTTAGCTTTAGTAGAGGTGATAGCATTTGCATAATTAGTTTTTGATGTAGTGGAGGTACGTGAGGGTGTAATAATGCTGGGGGCAGTAGAGGAAGCAAGGGAAGAAGATGGAGTAGCGGCAGGTGTGGCAGATGGATTCTGTATGGCAACACTGCATATCACTGGTTGAAGCCGGAGCGGCCTGCGCCACCTTCCCTCGCTTCCTTGCATCACCGTAAGAAATCCCTTAAATAGCTGTGCAGATCTCTTTCTCATGCTTCCAAGCATGGCAATCCCGCGAGGGTAGAGTGAGCCTCTCCACAGTTACGACACTTTTCAACCAGTAACGTACATTGCTCCACAGAATGACGTCCAGCTAGCACACTTAGCACAATATGGAAGGGAACACCACAAGCATTACCATGATGACCATACAATTGACATTTAAAGCAACGAAGTGGATTTGGCATATAGGGTCGAACATAGATTTTTCCATAGCCTACCTCAACCATATAAGGCAATTTAGTGGAGCTAAAAGTGAGAATGACTGAGGCAGTGTTTCTTCTATTGCCGTCAATAAATATTATTATTTTCTTTGCTCCAATGACATTTGGGTAAGCCATTTCCTCAACGGTATCATCCGTCTCCATATCAATGAACTCAGCATGGATGACAACAACCCTACATGAATTAATCAACATGGGAATCAAGGCTTCAATCTCGATGTCATGGACGTACCGGAACTTCAACAAGGACTTAGTCTGGGTCGAATTTAATGTTTCAACGAGTAGGTCTCCGCTGGCAAGTTTCTTGGCATTAACAACATTATCTGCGTTACCATCGTTTACTTTTTAAATTATAAATGAATTGACATTAGAGAGGCCGGTCTGTCCTTTAGCGCACAGTGTCACGAATAACACTGGGTAACACTGGTTTTGTTTCTTTAAAAGATTTTAGTGTTTCTCAGGCAGTTTTTCCTCCTGATTCCATATTTATACCATTAGAAATTGCATAATATGAATGTTTTTGGAAATAAATTGAGGTTTGTATAAATAAGGAGCCATAAGTATAGCAACAACAGTTCACTTCATTTATTTGTCGATATATAATTGCATATAATTTTTTCCCTTCGATTTCTTTACAATTAAGCAAGAAAATGCAAAGAACGACTGTGATAAGGTTATAAGCGACAACAGGCCTCCTATAAGTGCCCTGATGAACTCGCTTTCCTACTGTGATCTCCTTGATCTTTACGCAGCAATTACCATATAATATAATCCCCCATCATAGCAGTGTCCCATCATCCTTGGTATCTTTTCTCCATTTTTGCAATGTCCTGATGGAACCACTCACCATGCTCCTCACTCACTTCTCCCAAGTTTTCACGAAAAAAGTCCAAGTGTGAATGCAAGAAGTGCACCTTCATTGACATTCTGCAGCCTAAATTCTTATAAATTTCCAAAAGTTTTCGTACCAACTGCTTGTATTTTGGGTCTTTCTTGTTACCAAGAAATCCATTAACTATATCTCGAAATGCACACCATGGCTCTCTCTCAGTATCACTTATTGCATTCTCAAGTTGTGCTGATTTTAACATTTTTCTTACTTGCGGTCCAGTAAATATTCCACCCTTAACTTTGGCCTCTGATAGCTTTGGAAAGAGTAGACGAATCTCTTGAAATGCTTCTCCACCATAATCTAAAGCTTTCACAAACTGACCAAACCAAGCTTTATGTGAAGTGGAGGTAGCAATGCCTTTGCAGGCTCTACAAGAGGCTGTCTAACAACATTCAATTTACCTGGCTGCAAGTCATCCCGAAGGGGCCACTCAACCTTCTGGTAATGTTCATGATCTGCCCTACTGTCCCACAGGCAAAGAAAACATGAGTACTTGGTGTATCCACCCTGCAATCCAAGTAAGAAGGCAAGCATTTTAAAATCACCACAAATGTCCTTTTTAAATTCATTATAGTTTACTTTATCGAGAAGTTTCTTTACATTGTCATATTCTTCCTTCATCTGTACAGAGTATGCTATAGGGAAAGATGGATGCTGATTCCCATTATGTAGTAAAACAGCTTTGATTCTGTTTGTATAATTGTCAACGAAAAGTCGCCATTCTCCATGATTGTGATCTATTCATATAGCTGAAAACAAGCCATTAATGTCTCTACAAAAGCAGAGATCATCACTGATAACGAAAAACACTCCAAACTCCTCATGGCGCTTCCTCATCATGTAAATATGAAAGAGAGAAAAAATATAAGCGACAAATGTAAGTATGCTCTTCCCGTACCCCATACATTTCCTTATTTAAGTATAATTGGCTGTACCGCTAAAACATTCGATGGTAGATGGAAAGTAAGGGCATATTTGGAATTAGCGCAAATTTTTTAATCGAAAACACTCAAAATTATTTCTATTTGTTATCCAGTGTAATGTGTTCGAGTTAATGGGTCGTAGATCCGTCAGGAGAGGTCTCTCAGTCGTTCCCTTTCCCCGACCGTGCGGAGGGGAAGAGGCACTGTCCATCATGGGGTACACCCCCTTCCTACAGGAGGGAAGCGGGGCACAAGTGGAGGAGGTCAGGGAGGAGTGACCTAAGCGCCTAATTTATCTCCCAAACCACTCTAGGGAGGCCAGACGGTGTTGATTCACCCTAAAAGCACTATCATTGAGGCGGATCCCCCGTAGGCAGAGAGTAAAGGCAATTTGACAGATGACAACAGACACTTACTGTTGTCACTAAGGAGAGGGTAGTGAAATCACAAAATTCAGTTTAGGGACAATTGGACACCTAACTTTATTTAACTAAGCCTAGGCCTAAATGGCGTAAAAAAAAAAAAAAAAAAAAAAAACGGTGGAAGTGCAAAGACTGGAGCAGAGCGTGTTTCCACATCCGTGTCTGACCGCAGTCAGAGAGAGAGAGAGAGAGAGAGAGAGAGAGAGAGAGAGAGAGAGAGAGAGAGAGAGAGAGAGAGAGAGAGAGAGAGAGAGAGAGAGAGAGAGAGAGAGAGAGAGACGAGAGAGAGAGAGAGAGAGAGAGAGAGAGAGAGAGAGAGAGAGAGAGAGAGAGAGAGAGAGAGAGAGAGAGAGAGAG
>CM035213.1:7995125-8007908 GCA_020233015.1 Callinectes sapidus | reverse complement strand
AATTCCTGACATACTGCCCGCCACCAAAGTACAAGTATATACATAGGTATCAAAGATCACCGGCGGCAATATTGGATAAGGTGTTGATTAATTCGATGTGAATTGCACAGGTCACTGCACATGTGAAGAGTGCGGCATACATCTTATTACTATTATCCTGCGACCCCCGAACTTGAATCGCACCCGTGAAATCCACACCGGTCACCTGGAAGGGGTCAACTCTTTGTACCCTAAAATCAGGCAAAGGAGGTACATTAACAGAGAAGTAAGGCTTACTCTGTAATCTCCTACAAACTAGGCACTTAGTATGAATCTTCTTTATAGCTTGGCGCATCTTCGGTATCCACCAAGTTGTCGCATATAGGCCAGAACATAATTTACGCCCTAGTGGAGGCACAGTCCATGGCACCTTTGAATCAAAAGTTGGGTAACTAAATGAGAAGAGGAAAGGAGGATAGGAAACTTTGCAGCCTCGTCAATGTTTGCATTTTGTATCCTTCCCTTACACTTTATTAGACCTCCTTCCAAGTATAAACCTAGCTGTCTCATTAGGCTAGTTAGGTTCATTTTTAACTCCTTACTCAGTATTTTATGTTCGGTAGGATATGACTCTTTCTGCGCTAGTTCGACCAAACATGTTTCTGCTCTGGCTAATTCATTGAGGCGGAGCATCTTTGAGCCTTCACTTAGGCAAGTCCCATCGGTGTTACCTCGTGCTCTCAAATTATTAATAAAACGGTACATGCAAGCTAGTACCCGTACAATATGATCATAGCTGCCAAATCGTTCCCAATCAACCAACTTATCTTGAGGTACCGTACCCACATTCGAGCTACATACCACCTCTTGAGACCAAGCTGACGAATCATATACATATTCCCTGACGTCTTGTGGCCAATTAGTTAGAGAAATAAGCCATGTGGGCCCCTGCCACCAAACAGATGATGATAGCAACTGTCAAGTGTCGATCCCCCGTGTAATAAGATCACTAGGATTATCTATGGTGTTTACATAACGGAAATGAGCTGTAGGAACTAAGTTGTGTATCTCGTCAGTGCAATTAGGTACGTACATTGGAAGCACTTTGGAGCTGTGTACCTGTAACATGATGCTGGCATCATATTATTATTATTACTTTAATGGCTTGTTTAAGTTCCCATTTTCTAATATGTTCACCTCGGGTTGTTCCAATGTTTTCGACCGGATTTGTGTTAGGGTTTATTTTTTAGTTTAACAGCTTTCTATTGGTGTCATGTATATATTTAGGATTATATTAAGTTACTGTGTAAACGTAAATGTACTTTTGTATCTAGGGTATAAATTTGTAGTAGTTAGGGTATTTCTTTGGAAGAGTTTGGTGGCAGGTTTGGAGTATAAGCGCCAGCTGGAGTGGAGCGGGTCTTGAAAACGCCGGGGCACTTATCAATTATCACTTGTGTGGGACACACTCTGGCTGCGCTCCAGATCTATTATCCCTGGATTGTACAAGGACCCGGGTACAGCTGGTGGCGGCAATGTTGTGAGTTTTGTGCATCTCGTGTTTACTTATTATTTATGTAGTGATCATTATGCCCTTTACAAGTTCGATGACTTATTATTATTTACACTGTACTGTGGTGAAGTTACTGTTTCAGCTTTTGTTTACTGTGACATCTTACAAGGACATTTTGTGTGGGGTATAAATCAGATGATATGGTTTAGTTCTTGATACCACTAATGTTTGTTGACTGCCTAGGTACTGTTCGGTGGTTTCGGGTAATAGTGATTATCATGTTTAGTGCTAATGTGATCCCCGTCCTGCAGGTTGGAACATATAGAATAAACCAGGTTGCTGCATATTGTTTCACTGTCCCGGACGCCTTGAAGTTACACTACATTCCAACAACACGTCTGACAAGATGCCCAAGACAACGGAGCTGGACTATATCCGACGTCTACGAGGGACAGCTCGTGGAAAGCTTACCAGGAAGTACAATCTACTGACAGAACAAGTAAGTCAAGGAAGTTCCTCTGAATTCATTGAACTACATTATGAGGAAATTAAGGCCGATTTCAGTGAACTTGAAAGGAGACACGAGGTGTTAGTCGGAAAATTGTGTGAGAGTGAACAGGAAGAGAAAGAGTGTGATGATAAACTTGAGAAGGAGGAGGAGTACATAGTTCAGGCTGAGTTAATGAAAACACAGGCCTATGATAAGTTGTTGACCATTCGTAAGCAAGAAAAGGAGGAAAGACAACAAGCAGCTCAAGCTGTTAACGCAGTGAAAGTGAAAGTGAGACCCACAGAACCACCTAAATTTGAGGGTAACATATGTCAATACCAAACTTTTCGTAGCAACTACCAAACAATAATGACCGATAATTATGGGAAGAACGCTTTTGCCTTATATCAATGCTTGTCTGGTGAAGCATTGAGTCTTGTGCATGGGGTAGAAGACGACTTTGATGAGATGTTTCGTCGTCTTGATCAGAGATATGCAGATCCTGTTAGATTAACGGATTGTGTTATTGATCGGTTGAAGGGACTAAAACCCATACCAGAAGGTAATACAGCTAAGTTTGTAGAAGCAGTGGAAGTAATAGAAAAGTGTTGGACAGATATGAAGAGAAATAAATTGGAAGAACAAATGTCAACTGTAATGGTGATCAGCTTAATTGAGAAAATATTACCCTTGCAGGAAAAGCGTGATTGGTCTAAGAAATATCAAAATTTATCAAATAGAGTAAATGCTTTCCCTACATTGTTAGACTATCTGAAAGAAGAGAAATAACTTCTTGATTATATGGACAAGGATGTTCGTAACAACACTCGTAGTGCCAAAGCAACTATCCATTGTGTGGAGGTAAAGGAAGATGCTAGTCAGGTGATAAAAACATTGCAAAAAATGCAAACACAACAGGCTGAACATTTGGCTAACATGGAAAGTATACTACAGACGTTTACTCAAACCATGACGACGGGAGGTCCTGCTGCTTTACAACCTCGCCAGAACCATCATAATTCTACTTTTTGTTGATATCATAATTCTGATTCCCATACTATCAATCGTATCACATTTCATAATTTAGAACCTTCAGCTAAACTGGATATCTTGAAGAGAAACCACATATGTTTCCACTGCTTAGGCAAGGGACATAACTTCCAAGGATTGCTTAGAGACAAGAACTTGTTACATGAAACTAGGAAACGGGAATGTCTGTGGTAAGCCACATCATCCTAAAATTCACTATCTGTTACACCAAATTAACAACCAGGAAGCAAACATTAACATTAACAAAGCAGAGAATTGTACTTTACTCATGATTGGTCGATTGAACTGTAAGGACAGAGTATCTTTATTTGATCCTGGTAGCACGAATAGTCTGATAACTCACCGCACAGCTCGGGAACTTGGATTATGTGGCATGGCATACCTTACAGCATCACAATGACAACAGTAGGAAATGTGTCTGATACTATTTTCACTAAATTGTATACTGTTCTACTTGTTGATGAGAAGGGGGCTCGGCATACATTACAGTGTGTTGGGATAGATGATATTACAGCTGACATTAGCCCAGTACACATGAACAAGGCTCTTCATTTACTGGAGTTTCCTTCAATAGATGTTTCAAGACCTCATGGGAAAGTAGAATTACTTATTGGTGCTGATAATTGCAATATCATTCCAGTGACTGTGAAAACTGTAGGTAAACTACAGCTAATGAAGGGCCCATTTGGCTATTGTGTTAGAGGATCACATCCAGAGCTCAAAGTTGTTGAAGGTACAGGTTATCATACAGCTCAAGTAAACCATGTATCCATAGCATCCAACAAAGATGATATTAAAGGAAGAACCTGCAGAACTCTAAAGGAAGAATTAGATAACTTCTTTTTGATAGATCATTTGGCCACAAATTGCAGACCAAGATGTAGTAGCTGTAGTAATTGTATTGCCTGCAATAGGTAAATTAACATGACAGTTAAGGAGGAGGAAGAAATGAAATTAATCCTTAAGGGACTTGAGTATAAGGAGGAAGAACAGGTATGGATTGTACATTACCCATGGATTAAGGATCCGTATCAGCTTCCCAATAATTTTGGGATAGCACTAATGAAGCTTAAAGGAACGGAAAGACGGTTGAGGAAATTGGATAAACTCGTTCAGAGGAATACCACCAACAAATTGTTGACATGTTAAAGCGAGGTGTCGCTAGAAAGTTAGCTAGATGAGAAGTAGATCAATGGAAAGGACCAGTACACTACCTATCCCACCATGACATCTTAAAACCAGGCTCTAACTCCACTCCGACTCGTATTGTGTTTAACGCCTCGGCCTCATATAACGTTCATGTCTTAAATGATTACTGGGCTAAGGGACCTAATGTATTGAACAGCCTTTTTGGTCTGTTACTTAGATTTAGAGAGAACCCTTCTGCATTTGTTGCAGACATATCCAAGATGTTTAATAGCATCCGTCTATCTGAATTTGACAGTCAAGTACATAGATTCTTATGGAGGAACTTTGAAGATCGTGCCTCTGATCATTATGTCCTCACTGCTATTCCTTTTGGGGACATTTGTAGTCCCGCAGTTGCTGTGTTAGCTATGAGACAAACCGCAGAGAAGTACAAACAAGAATTCCCTAGAGCAACTGACATAATATTAAAAGACACTTACATGGATGATATAATAAAGGTAAAGTGGGGGGCTTACGCTGTATCAGCGCGTAGCTGCGGGCGCTCATCTCCCGTCTCCTTGGCCTTTGAGCCTGTGGTGGAATGGTCCCTTACCCCGGGACATGGGGCCAGCATGAAATCCGGGTTTCCACAGTTTACCTTCCCTAGGTTGCCCTAGGTACCCATTTATCGACCAGTGAAGGATGAAAACCTGGGTGGGGTCCGCGCCGTCCTCGTCCGGGATCGAACTCGGGCCCACGGATTCGTAGCCAGACGCGCTAGCCACTGCACCGTGGCGGCGCTGGACTATATCCGACGTCTACGAGGGACAGCTCGTGGAAAGCTTACCAGGAAGTACAATCTACTGACAGAACAAGTAAGTCAAGGAAGTTCCTCTGAATTCATTGAACTACATTATGAGGAAATTAAGGCCGATTTCAGTGAACTTGAAAGGAAACACGAGGTGTTAGTCGGAAAATTGTGTGAGAGTGAACAGGAAGAGAAAGAGTGTGATGATAAACTTGAGAAGGAGGAGGAGTACATAGTTCAGGCTGAGTTAATGATATAATACATAGCACAAATAGCCCGCAAGAGGCCCAGGAAGCAAGGACTGATATTGAGTTCATCCTAAAGCAAGGGAATTTTCAAGTAAAGGGATGGACTATAAGTGGAAATGCTCAGGTGGATACCAATGTTGACTTATCAGGTATAGCAGAAGAAAAGGTTCTGGGAGTTGTCTGGAATCCTTTGGATGATGAGATAGGTTTCAAGATTCAGTTGAATATTGAGCCAAAACAGATATATAATATTCGTGATACGATTTTAAGGGGTGACAGCCTTGAAGCCGAACCGCCCAAGGAACTGACTAAGAGACAACTTCTCAGTCAGATATCAACAATATTTGACCCTATGGGCTTTGTTACTCCTGTGACATTAAGTGGTAAGTTGTTGATGAGACAAGTCATTGAATATACTGATGATAATGGCAACAAACTGGACTGGGATGATCCATTACCAAAGGAGTTTAAAGAAGGATGGTACAAATTGGCACAGAATATATTTAGACTAGAAACTATCAAGCTACCTAGATGTATCAGGACTACTGAATTAATTGAACCCACCCTTATTGTGTTTAATGATGCAAGCACTCTTGCCTATTCTGCTTGTGCTTATGCCCGTTGGCAAGTTGAAGAGGACAAATATGAATCAAGACTACTTACTTCAAAGGTTAGACTCGCGCCGATCAAGGCTCAGACTATTCCTAGGTTAGAATTATCCAGTGCTGTTCTTAGTGTTCGTCTTCGCAACACAATTGCTAAATAAAGCAACATCAAATTTAATCATATTTATCATTTGACGGACTCAGAGATTGTACTGTCACAGATTGTAAAAGACACCCTCAATGCTGGAACTTATGTAGCAAACAGAATTTCAGAAATTAAAGAAACCACATCGAGGGAGGAATGGAACTGGATTTCTACTGGGGTCAATGATGATTACCAGGCCAAATCCATTTGTTGATATTGGCCCAGGATCGAGCTGGCAATGTGGGCCGGACTTCCTAAAACTAACGACTAATAAGTGGCCAACTAAGTCTATTCCCTTGAGACAGGAGGGAAAAATTGTTATCAACTCAACTGAAATAACTGATATTGATGTAAAGGAGTATATGTTTGATATAGATAGGTTTCAGTCCTACAATAAACTTATAAGAGTTACTGCAAGAATAGTAAATGCACTCCGTCAGCGTTCATTCAAGAGCATCAGTTTATCACCCACTGTAGATCAAATGAAATATGCAGAGAGACTATGGATCAAACAAGCACAAATTCCATTACAACATAATTGGCAAGTAAGATTCAAGAGATTAGGTCCATTTTCTAAGGATGGAATACTGTATGTGGGATCCAGGATTACATCATGGATGAAAAATAATTACAACAATGAAGCTTTCATTCTACTTCCCAATAAACATAGGTTAACTGACTTGTGCGTCAAGGACGGGCATGATCGTGACCATAGAGGAGTGGAATCCACTTTGTGCAAACTGCAGGCTAAATTTTGGATACCTCGAGCCAGGAAGTTGATTAGGAGTATTAAATCTCGATGTGTCATTTGCAGGAAGTTAGAAAAAAATTATAGGACAGAGTATGGGACCAGTACCAGAGGAGAGACTAAAGCCTTCGCCTGCTTTTTATCATTCGGCCTTAGACCTGTTTGGTCCTTTAATGATAAAGGACACTGTTAAAGGGAGATGCAAAAAGAAGGTGTATGGAGTCATAATAAACTGTCTCAGCACAAGAGCATCATATGTTGACTTAGTTGAAGGGTACGTTGCTGATGGATTATTAACTACCCTCCGTAGATTCATTGCTATAAGGGGTTTTCCACGGTCAATGTATTCTGACAGAGGTTCTCAACTGAAATTAGCAAGTAAGGAGATATGTCGAATGACTCAGGACCATCAAAAGTTGTCTAATTTTGGTCAAGAGCAAGAATGGAATGGAATTTCACAAAATCTGCTAATGCTCCTTGGTAGAATGGATGTTCAGAAGCAATGGTGAAGTTGGTTAAGAAAGTCCTGACTAGAACCATTGGTGATGCTACCCTAACATTTGGCGAACTACAAACAGTGATGTTTGAAGTTGCCAATATCTTAAATGAAAGACCAATAGGTAGGAAGAATGGTGCAAGTAATGTCGGAGGTTCTTATCTTTGCCCGAATGATTTGATCCTGGGGCGTGCCAGTGTCCGTGTACCAGAGGGTTTGTTTGACAATAATGCAAATATTAAGACAAGACAAAATTTCATTAACACAATTGTAAATTCCTTCTGGAAAAAAATGGATGAGGTACTACTTTCCTACATTAGTCATACAGCAAAAATGGCATTGTGATGGGAGAAATCTGAAGATAGGTGATATTGTGTTAGTACAAGACAGTAATGCTATAAAGGGTAGCTGGAAACTTGCTGAGGTGTGTGAAGTCTTGCCCAGTTTTGATGGTAAAATCAGAGATGTACAAATAAAATATAAAATACAAGGAGAAGAGGGTGATTATGAGGGTCAACAAGACATGAAGGTATACAGATCTGTTCATAAACTTGTGCTTATTCTCCCACATGAGGAACAGTAGAGGCTATTGTGGTGGGGGGAGTGTAACATGATGCTGGCATCATATTATTATTATTACTTTAATGGGTTGTTCAAGTTCCCATTTTCTAATATGTTCACCTCGGGTTGTTCCCATGTTTTCGACCGGATTTGTGTTATGGTTTATTTTTTAGTTTAACAGCTTTCTATTGGTGTCATGTATATATTTAGGATTATACTAAGTTACTGTGTAAACGTAAATGTACTTTTGTATCTAGGATATAAATTTGTAGTAGTTAGGGTATTTCTTTGGAAGAGTTTGGTGGCAGGTTCGGAGTATAAGCGCCAGCTGGAGTGGAGCGGGTCTTGAAAATGCTGGGGCACTTAATTGACTTGTGTGGGACACACTCTGGCTGCGCTCCAGATCTATTATCCCTGGATTTATTTATCAGTGTACAAGGACCCGGTTACAGCAGGTGGCGGCAATGTTGTGAGTTTTGTGCATCTCGTGTTTACTTATTATTTATGTAGTGATCATTGTGGCCTTTACAAGTTCGATGACTTATTATTATTTACACTGTACTGTGGTGGAGTTACTGTTTCAGCTTTTGTTTACTGTGACATCTTACAAGGACATTTTGTGTGTGGTATAAATCAGGTGATATGGTTTAGTTCTTGATACCACTAATGTTTGTTGACTGCCTAGGTACTGTTCGGTGGTTTCGGGTAATAGTGATTATCATGTTTAGTGCTAATGTGATCCCCGTCCTGCAGGTTGGAACATATAAGAATAAACCAGGTTGCAGCATATTGTTTCACTGTCCCGGACGCCTTGAAGTTACACTACAGTACCCAAGAAAGTGCTATCTTAGTATCACTCCAGACATATATTTTATTGAACCGAAAGATGCCTCTGTAAGTGTCGATAATGAAATTTATCAATCGAGCAGAGAGAAGTAGCGCAGTGAGTTCCAATTTAGGAATGGTAACCTTTTTGATGGGGGCAACTCTGACCTTAGCCATAACCCATCTCGCCTCCCTACCATTACATAGATAGATGGCAGTACCGTAAGCGCTGTTTCTGGCATCCAAAAAAGCATGTAAGTCTACCTGGTGACCACTTAAGGCTTGGCGGTCTAGCAGAATCTGTGAGCATGTGACAAGGTATATGTATATCACTGTATATCACGCCAACTAGCCTAAAGTTCTATTGGGAGTGGTTGATCCCAATCTAATTTTGAACGCCATAACTGCTGCAGGGAATAACCTAGTTCGGATGGTAACTGGTAATAACAGGCCGAGGGGGTCAAACAACTGGGCAGTTAGACTTAAGCATTTTCTCTTGGTCAACAACTCATATGGAACTGCTTGGAATGAGAAGGACAGATAATTTTGATTGACATCACATTTGAGGCCCAAAAATGTAATGGTGGAACCTCGAGTAGATACATTATCAGAACTAACCTGATCTTCGAGCAGGCAGCTATTGGTTGCCCACTCCCGCAGATGTAGATGAGCCTTGGCGAAAACATTTCTCACAATCCAGATATTTATGTAATAGCTCATCCTCATTATCCCCAGAACCTTGTAAATTATCTATGTAGAGCCCTTGTCGGATTTCGCGCCTCATGTCAGGCTCTAGATCCGCTTCTCCAATATGACGCAAGATGGTCACGTTCAGGAGGAACTGTGAGCAGGTGACACCAAACAATACTGCCTTAAACCTAAAAAGGACTACATCAGACTCTGAGTTCATAGGATTTTGAGGCCACAAAAACCTTGTGTAGTCCCTGTCTTTATGATGGAGTTGAAGCATTAGAAAGGCTTTCTCTATATCAGCGACCCATACAAATCACCCACACCGGATATGCATTAAGATCTGTGCGAGATCCGAAACGAGAGAGGGACCTGTACGGAGGCAGTCATTAAGGCTGTAGCTTCGAGCATTTGTTTTTGCCGAACAGTCATAGACAACGCGGATAGGAGTAGTAGGGCTGTCTTTCTTAACCCCATGATGGGCGAGATAGTGTACCGACCCACCACGATCAGCTGAATCTATCCTTTCAATAAATCCTCTCCTCTCCTGTTCTGCGATCACAGCAGAGTAGTCTCGATAATACTGAGGATCACTACTGAGCTGTCTCTGTAGACTGCGAAGTCTTCCCATCGCCATACCGATGTTGGAAGGGAGTTTGTCCTTATTTCTATTCCAAGGCAATTTTACAATGTACTGACTATTAACGGAATCATACTGAACGGTTTCTTCATATGTAGTTAGTATTTGCCTTGACAACTTATCCAATTCATGAGAAGAGATACCTATATTATCCAGATCCCATAGACTATTTAAATCATTGGAGCATGAAAGTTCAGGATTTGTAGCCATGACATATTTGTCAATAGGAATGAACGCTACCCTCAGAACGGTGACTACCTCCAATTGGGTCTCCTGTGATGGAGCAGCGTATGACCCAGTAATGGCATAACCCTGTTTAGTAAGGAGCAGAATAAGAGTAACCTCTCGGTGGTATTCAGGGTGCACCAAATCATAATAATAGTCAGCACCGACCAAGAGT
Source organism: Callinectes sapidus (assembly GCA_020233015.1). NCBI lineage: Eukaryota > Metazoa > Arthropoda > Malacostraca > Decapoda > Portunidae > Callinectes > Callinectes sapidus. The sequence continues at coordinate 7,997,582 of CM035213.1, read as the reverse complement.
TCGTACTTGTTTTGGTTGTCGGCGAGTTCAGGATCTGCTAGTTTGAAACCTTTTTTCTTAAAAGCAGTCAGATTAGACCTAATTCCAGCTGACACATAATGACTGGGAAGCTTATCAACCACTACAGCTCTGAGGGTATATTGCTTCCGTCGATATAAGTAACACAACTCTACATCATATTTTTTGGGACTCAATACCGCCAGTGAAACCTTCAAGTTGTAAAGTCTCTTGACCTGTGCTAGTGCATTTGAACTGTGTCAGAGAAGACCTTAAAACAAATTACCATTGTGAGCATTGATCAAGTAGCGTGCATGTCAAATGATAGCGAGTCTGATATCCCACAATAGGCAGCATTGCAGTGGGCAGCAGTTGACGCTCTTTGATACCAATAGCCATAGCAGAAACTAGATTAGTCGCACTATCAACCGAATTTTGTGATTTGTCGTGCCCTTCGTGATTCTTTGCACTATCTTGTCTGTTTGGTTTAAGACAAAGAGAAAAATAATGTTTGTTTTTACAAAACCTGACAAAGGAATTAGTGCAAGTCTTACCAGCATGGTCTTTGGATAAACAACTAGTGCAAATTTTCAAAGCCTTTGCCCTACCTATCTTCTGACTAGTCTTGGGATATTTTGGATACTTGTACCAAGGATGTGAATTATCACATAACTTGCAGTCTGGCACAGTAGATCTTAGGTCACCCCTTGAACTTTTAACCAGAAAGGCAGCTGTAGGTATAGGCACCTCTGTTTGTACACTCATATCAGTGTTTGCTTCCATGTCAAATACTTCTGTCCTGAAGTGCTTAATTAAGCTTTCTAAATCTAAGGGAGTGTCCTCCAATCGTCTCCTCAGTATCCTTCTAAGTGGAGAAGGGATCTTATTAATACTGGTCACGCTGCATATATTATCCTGAGTAACGTTCATAGAATTCATTGATCGAAGGAGACACTCAAAGGAAGCATAGAATTCCTTCAGTTCCGAGATCTCTTGTGCCGGAGGAGTAGGTTCTAAAAATTTAGTAATAAGTGCAGCCTTGATCAATTCGGTCCTCCCATAAGTCTTCTTTAATAACTCTACAGCAGAGGCATAGCTAGATGTTTCCAACTTGTAACCCTCCACAAGCTTAAAACCCTCATCTTTCAATTGCCCACGGAGATATGTGAACTTTTGGACTGGTGTCAAGCTTTGATTTTGATGGACTGAACACTCAAATATGTCCCAGAAAGCAGTCCAGGTTGTGGGATCACCTGAAAAGGAGGGCATAGAAAGCTTGGGCAGGTCAAATCCAGAGGTTTTTACCTTTGCATCACGGTTAGAAACTTTACCAGGGTGGCTACTTAATTTGGACAAACTAGTGTTTACCTCCTCTATATAAGCTAAATCATTACTCATTTCCTCCTCCACCTCATCTGTGGTAGATAACAATTCATAGATTTCTTCAGCATAATTTTCATGTGTGGCAAGGGATTTAGTAATAGTAAGGGTTTTTCCCTCAATATGGTCACTAGTGGCCTTGCTCAAAAAATCATCCAGATCCTTTAAGGATTTAGTTAAGCTCTCTTTCATCCCCCCTTTAGGAATTTTAAATTTCTTCAGATCACCCACTGTGATAAACTAATATTGCTGTAAATTTTTAAAAGGTGGTTATACTAAAATACAAATAACTTAGACAGCACGATAAAAGTTAAGGTGCAAATTAAATCATAATGTTGCCACAATAACTTATTGCCAAAAAAAAAAAAAAAAATGTAAGGCAAAATTATAGGGAGTTTCAAGAAAATAGGACATTATATGGCATTATCATTTACACTGAAAAATCATACCCTAAGTAATCTTGAACCATTTTTAAGATCTGGTCAAGCAATAGCTGATTCCCTTCCAGTGATAGATGCACCCCGTCTGCATGTAAGTGCTCATTGCCAAAATTAAATGGGTTAAAGCGGTCTCCCAGATGTTTATGCTTTCGTTTCAGCAAGGCATTAATGGCATTCTTCACCTTATTGAAATCCTCTGGAGAGATGCCTAACGGGGCCGCACGGCTTTCCAATCCTGATACAAGGCAATGGCTATTAGTTTCTGCCTCAATGAGATAGGCCAATTGTTTGATCTTATTGGCCACTTCCTGGGGTTTGACACCTGACACAATATCATTGCCGCCCAACACAAGCACGGTAATGGATGGCCTACGTGCAATCAAATATGTCCAGGCTCCTTTATCCTTAATGTTATCTAGGGCGGCACCCGAGGCAGCAAAGGCACGGAAAACGAATCCTGGAGGATAGATCTTACGGTTCTCAATGGGGAACCGGGATACATAGCTGTGACCGAGAATGCCTACTATCTGATAAGGTGCTCTATTTCTGGAGGGAGAATCTAGGAAGTCTCGACCAACACCACCACCAGATGACACGGTAGGGTGGCGCCAGTGAGCCATGAGAAAAAAAAGGCAAAAAA
>CM035213.1:7965307-7995025 GCA_020233015.1 Callinectes sapidus | reverse complement strand
TCTCCATTGAATTCCTCAACAGTCAGAAATCATTTAGCAAGGCAGCCTACAAGATTTTTTCCTTTGAACAGCTTGGTTACAGCCACGTGATCCATATACATAGTAATGGGATAGCTATGGATATGTCAAGAAAGTGATTAAGTGACTATACTACGGCGAATGCTTCAAGATAAGTTACTGGATAACTTATGAAAACTACTCTCGAAGTCTTGTGACACAAGAATTAAATCATCCATGTAAATGAATACACTTTTTAGTATCAAAACTTGAAAAGTGATTTTTGCTTATATCGACTACTTTTTCATAGCCATTCCCTATGAATCCACTCAAAAACATAATCTCTTCCAAGTTTTCTTCCCTCCAGGAAGATAATGGCATGCAAATCAACAGTGATAATTCTAAACTTGGAGTCCACCATCTTCTTTGGATTCACAGCCTCTGCAATAGACACCACAGCTTTTAAAACTAAATGTAAGTCTATTGAGCGGTTCTCGATGCCATCCAACCAGCGCCAGCTCAAACAGTTTTTTGGATAGTGAACTAATACGAGTTTTTCATTACTCAGAGTTCACTCTTGTTTCACCTCTGTACGTCCTCATCAACACGTGCAAGAAAGGACATTACCTTCAGCAAAGTAAACCCTCAATGACTTTACCACGCTCGATTTTCCCGCTCCTAACACAAGCACCTCTACTGAAAAGACACCTATGATATCAGTATAAAAAACAATTCTCCCCACTTCAGAACAGCGTTAGTTACCAAAGACGTTCACAAAGCTTTTGACAGTTTGGCACACTGGTTTGATATACAAAATTTGCAATAACTTTCAACTACCACTCTTAACACAAAAGTTTTTGTGCAGTTTCCTGGCAGAGGCAAACCAAAATTCGCCACATGGCCACCTTTTTGGCTTTTTTCAATCCCCAAGCAGGTGTCCCATAAGGATCTGTGCTCTCCCCAACCCTTTACAATATATATATATATATATATATATATATATATATATATATATATATATATATATATATATATATATATATATATATATATATATATATATATATATATAGCAGATCTGCCCTCTCCGACCCACAATGACTTATTAACCGTTCAATATGCTGATGATGTTACGCAATTGACCCGTGCCAAAACTTTAGACAGACTTACTGACAAAATTCAAGATGAGTTAAAAGCAACAAGCCTATGGGAACTCAAATGGCGCATTCTCGCCCACCCTGAAAAATCTAAGGTCACCTACTTCCATAAACGAAATTCACGCCAAGGACCACGCCAAATTTCACTATACAGAATACTCCAAAAACCCATTCCCTATCCCCATCAGCTCCACTAATAAGGTCCTCGTTCTCAACATTGATAAATACCTTAGGTTTAACCATCACATTATGCAAAAAGTAGCTATAGCTGTCGGTGCCTTGATCAACCTGGAGATATTTTGCAACAGTAAAACTAAAACAAAACTTCAACTCTACAAAGCTTTCATTCTCACCCTTCTAACTTACTGCCCACTTGTCTTTTCTCTAGCCGCTCCCACTAACATCTCCAAACAACAGAAGATCCAGAACCGGGATCAACACACTTCCTCTTGCTTTCCGCCACCTATCCCGCACTAACCTACTTAACCCCCGCACCAACGAGCCCCCCAATCCTGTTTACAGTTAGCGGACTCCTCCCTCCCTCACCATCTTTGGCTATCCTCTCTTTTTTCCTCTCATTTCTCTCCTATCATTTTCACTCTCTACCTCTCTCTCCTATTAACACCTGTACCACTCAAGGTAGTCTGAGTGGCATCACCGTCGCTAACCCAATTGGGGGACAGGCCTGTGTGTCAAAGCCTACTGTTTTTTTTTCTTATTTTTTGTCTTAAGGCTTTGAACTCAAATTTTTGTTTTTATATATTATCTTTCTGTCACGCGGCCTAGCTATTAAGGGGGCACCAGACTGTTCCTGGATCGGGGGTACGACAACACAGCATCTTCATTTTCATACCATACCCCCATCCGAAGTAGTGCACTCGCGTGTCAACACTAAGTGGTTTTTGTTCGTTTTTGTCTTATGGCTTTATATTCATAATTTTGTTTTCGTGCATTATTTTCCTGTCTCCCAGCCTGGGTCTCCAGGGGGGCACCGGACCACTTTCCAAAGGGGAAGTCAGCAATACCACACCCCTTCCAACTGTCGACACGGCAATGGGGCCCACGGGCGTCGGCATGGTGTTCCGTTAGAGGTAACCCCCGATGTCTGTCAAGGAGCGGCCTGTACTGATGGTGGGGCGGGGCTCTGGAAGCACCCGTGTAGAGAATTCCATTCATCCCCCCACATAGGTAGTTGGGTAAGGGTAGGGCTAAACAGGAACACATTTGCACTCCTCCCAGCTGTCGACATAGCTATGGGGCCCACGGGAGCCAACATGGTGTTCTGCTTGAGGTAACCCCCATGTCTGTCAAGGAGAAACCAGGACTGATGGTGGGGCGGGGCTCTGGAAGCATCCGTGTAGAGATTCCCATTCATCCCCCCCAGCCCCCCACAGAGGTAGTTGGGTGTGGCTAGGGCTAGACAGGAACACATCCGCACTCCTTCCAGCTGTCGGCATGGCCATAGGGCCTGCGGGCGTCGACACGAAGTTCTGCTTGTCTGTCAAGGAGAAGCCAGGACTGATGGTGGGGTGGGGCTCTGGAAGCATCCATGCAGAGACTCCCATTCACACTCCCCACAGAGGTAGTTGGGTGCGGTGAGTGTCAAGTATACTTAGCTACATCCTGTTGTCACTCTACTCATTTAAGCAGCCATCATCATCTCCTCTAAACAAAACACCCTCCCATATCATACCCCATCACATCTTTCCTTCTAATCGCATCGCGGAGCGATCTTTCTTTCTCCCCAGCAGGTTGTTGTTGCAGGATCCAGCGCTGCCAGCAACGAAGATAGTAGCGTCAACTGCAAGCGACAGAGCGGAAAGAAGAGACCGACACTATCATCACCACAAACCATCTCTCTAATAACACTTCTCCATTCCACATCATCCAACCTTTCTTCTAACAAAGTGGTTCGGACACCATATAAAGCTGTAGGTCCCTCCATTATACGGAGTACTTTCTTCAAACTAGACCCTCTTTCTCTAGAAAGAAAAATCCACTTCGACTGTCTTTCCTCTCCCATTTCTTTCTTTCACTCCTTCGTTGTCTGTTGTATGTTTTGCGCCGGGGGGCGGGGGGGCTGGCTACTGGTCCCGTGCAGGTGCAGTACATGTGCGCTTTGAGTGATGGCGGTCTTGCGTTTGGTGTGTTTGGTGCAGAGGCAGTTAGTTTGGCTCCCACTATACGGTCTCTGTCTCTCTTGCTTTGCCGGTCCAACAAAACTTACACACACACACACACACAAAAAAAAAAAAGCAGTAGCTCACTCTATACACAAAAAACAACACACCACCTTGCACCTGGGTTAAGCCCCAGCGACTTTACTCTTCCACTAAAGCTCCCTTTTTATTACCCACCTATTTTTTTCCCTATCCCCACTTCCCGCTCCACACTTTTCCTGTATTTTATTCTGATTCTAATTCACCTCACTTCATCAACACTCATTTCACACGCAGACTGACGACAGTAAGTAAGACACTCCCTTCTCTGTAAACATCAGCTCGCCGATTCGTTCGTCGGCTCTCTATCCCTTGTGTCTTTGCCATACACCGTCCTGCTTAAAATCACTGCTGCAGGGTTATGTTTCTCAGCTTGCTTCGGTGTGCACTGCACACATGAGTAGCGTCCTCTGCCTGGATTATCGGCTTGCACCACAGCCACACACATGCACCTGTGTAACGGGGCTCTTTCTCTTGGTAGAGAGCCTACCCTTGTGCAGTGCTTTCTTCTCTTTCTTTATTTCGTTTGGGCCGAAGCTTCCCCCAGTGTGGTGACAGTGAATCCCCTGGTTTGCCAAAGGGGCCCCTTAGATGGGCTGCCTTAAACCCACTGGAAGGGTGGACAGAAGTAGACGCGGGGAGCGGTGATTACGACAATTTTCGGAAATCGCCTTGATTAGGTCCTTCTTCATCCTATTTTAGCTTTGTCGTATATCGGGTTCCAGCCTGCTTCGAGATTTTCTTTACTACTGCTGTTATACTCATGATGTTAGCATGCCATGTGTAAAAATTAAACACTCGTCCCCGAATGGAGAACGAAAAAGTAAGCTGTTTAGGATCCTGTCAGAAGACATAATATATGCCACTAAAATCAACATCACCTCAGACGGACTCGTCATTCTAAAAGATGACGATGAAGTCGATAGGATCTTTTCCAAGAAAACCGAAAAGCTGCAGAAGGAAGAATTCACGTCGGTCACACCACCAGAAGTCAAAACCAAAAGAACAGTAATTTATATATGGCCAACAAGAAAAAGATAATTGATGATATAAATAACAAAAATCAGTGGGAACCAAAAATATAACAAAATATAACAAATTAATTCCCCTAATGACATGTATGAGATGTTACAAAAATAAAGATAACTCCACGGGCCAGTGCCTCAAACCAAAAACATACAAAATATGTGCAGAGTTCCACAATGGAGCACACTTGGTATGAATGTCAAAACAATAAAAAACAATAAAAAGGAAAATTTGCTATAGAAGCAAAAAGAAAGCAAAGAAAGTCCATCACCACCAAAATATATGTTCAATCCGCCTTCATCAACAACGCACAAAATGTAAACTCCCATTGGGATAAAGACACCACCACCAAAATCATGTCATGCATGCTCCATGCACACCTAACAAACTCAGTTTCTTCCGGCACATATAACGACGAGTTCAACCATGCCTTGGCCTTAAATAATTATCCTCCCGTAAACCTCCCCTCAAACACACCATTAGATAAAATACTGAACTCGAGACATGCGCAGACCCAGTACTGGAATAATAACATCAAGAACAACTCCAACATGTACAAGTAAGGCAACAACCTCTCCAACCACAAAAAGCCCTGCAGTACAGAACGCATACACCAATTAATATATCCCAAGAGGAAACAATTGATATGCCGCTCTTAGAACAAATATCAGGCACATACCTAGGACTGAAATTAATGAGAAATAAAAGTTATTTCTGGAAAAAAAACGTAATCACAATAGAGAAAATAATTGAATTGAAAAGAGAAAGATAAAGTTGATATAATAACAAATGATCCATAGAAGAAATAATTAATTATTTAACAGATAATTCAATTAACATTGATTGATTGCCTATTCACGATTAATGACAACCTGTTCGGAAAAGTAGAAAATGGCCTAATAAAAAAAAAAATAAATAAATAAAAAAACACCATCCAGTGAACGCCCAAAATACAGACACAGAATACTTTTTAGGGGAAAAAAGACCCTATGGCAATAGAAAACACACAATACAATAACAATTATGAATAAGATAACTATAATGCAACACAATGTACATAACTGGAACACAAATAATTTTTTGCTAACCAACACATATTTACAACATAATCCTGACATAATACTCCTTGGTAGTATTGATGTAAAACACACAGACACAATAAGAATATATGGATACAACACATGAAATTAACACCACAAATGCACCACATGATGGAACTGCAATATCTATTAAAAAATGTCATAAAATAACTGACACTGATATTTTACAAATCAAAATCAATACAATTACAGGACTAATAAACATTGCCGCTACTTACCACCATGTAGACCTTGCCTATCCTTCCTTGATTTTCATAGACTGGCAAACCAAAACATTCCAACATACATAATAGGAGATCTAAATGCAATTCTTGATAATAAAGACTCTAACAGTGTTGAAAAGGCCACTAGAAAACTATGACCATGGGAAACTAGGTCACCAGGGCCCGAACTTTCTTTTTTTTTTTTTTTGGCAATAACTACTCATCTACACCTGGCATCATACTAACAAATAAGAAAACATGCCATAACATTGAAATAAAGCCTGGTTACACCATATTCTCTGACCATGTATCAGTCATAATAAACATTACTACACAAACGATAAAACCAACCACTTACCCATCACCAAACTACAGCTAACAGGCTAACTGAGAGAATTTTAATAAAGTTGTTAAAGTCACAAAAATATAAACACAAATCCATACATGGCTACAAACCAACTAAACATTTCTGAACAGCCATAGACAAATACTATGACAAGTGCTATGAAAACACATATACCACTAAAAAGAACAATAACACAACAAAAAAATATTATGAATAAAACAACAAAATATTTAATATCATCAGAGACAGAAATAGTAATACAGGACGGACAAGATAAAAATATGTTACATTAAGAGGATAAAACACGCAATTATTAGGGAGAGTAAAGAAATGCCGAACGAACAATGGGAAAGTAAGATATGCATAAAAATGCAAAAAAGAAAAAAAAAAAAAAGAAAGACTAGAAAGAAAAAAGAAAAGAAAACTAGAGCCATACAAAAAAGACTACAAAATCATTCAAACAACAGTAACATCTATCTATCTATCTATCTATCTATCTATCTATCTATCTATCTATCTATCTATCTATATATATATATATATATATATATATATATATATATATATATATATATATATATATATATATATATATTTATTTATTTATTTATTTATTTATATATAACAATGAAAAAATATACAATTCAGAGAAGCAAGAAGAAATTTTCAGAAACATATGGAACAATAATTTTCAAATCTCACATGAAAGTGCAAACTTCAATCAAAACACTGACAACTTGGTAACACAATTTATTAACAAAAATATAAATGTATTCACACTTTACCCGAATGAAGACCCAAACAAACTTAACAATAACCATCCACTGTTATACAAAATAACTCTGGATGCACTGCAGTAAAAAAAAAAAAATAATAATAATAATAATAAAAAAAAATAAATAACACTCCAAGTGAGACAAAGATAATAAAACTATAATACAGAACCTACCTACAGGATGTCTGACGAATTTATTCAATCTTCTAAATATGCAAAAATAAAACTAATACCCAAAGCAAACAACCAACCAACAGATCCGAATAATTACAAACCTATTTCTTTATTAGAAATACAAGGCAATAAGTTTGAAAAAAAAAAAGTCATAGACCACAGACTAAGAAATCACTTAGAAATACATAACCTCATCCCAACATCACAGCATAGCTTTGAACAATACAAATAAACAAACACGATTATAGCAATCTTAACTGAAACACTGATCAACTCCTTAACAACTAACAAAATAACTACGATAGTTACTCGAGATATATCTAAAGCATTTGACTAGCTTTGAAATCAAGGCCTCAGATATAAACCCACCAAAATAAATCTACCACTTTTATATACAAAATTACTTTTTCCACAATAGAACAGCAAGGATAACAATTAAAACACACACAAGACCACGGATTCCATTACTCAGCTGAGTCCGGTAGGGAAGCAACTTATCTCCAACTCTCTTTTCAATATTTACATCCGATGCACCACAGCCTGGCCCACACCGTTCAAATATAGCCTATGCAGATATATAACTCAAGTAATCTCTCAACCAGATACTAGTAAGAAATACCTAGCAAAAAAGTTGAAAGAGAAATCTCCAAAATAAATGAGTATGAAAAACAATGGAAAATTAGAACAAATATAAATAGGTTTACCATCTTCCCAATTTCTATCACTAAAACTGAACCCATAAATGTAGACAGCCAAATAATACCATCTACAATAAAAACAAACTTCATAGGCCTTACAATCAATGATAGAGGATGCAACAAACAAATTTCAATAGATAAAATAAAAGCTGAACATGCACTATATACGATAAAAAGATTCCCTCATTTAAAAACTAACATCAAACTACATTTAGTAAAAGCTTGTGTAATTTCTTTACTAGCATTCCCACATGCTCACTGGCTTCAACAACGAGGACATCAATCAGAAAACTACCAAGAGTGTAAAGTAAAAGTTTGCGATATGCTTTTAATGAAATATATACTTACACCAAAAATGCATTACAGTTGCATCAACTAAGCAACATAAAACCAATGAACATCGCCCTATGTGAACAAGCAAATAAACTAACATCTTCACTACTAAACATACTGCAGAACACTACATATACACGCATGATAACGGGAAACCAAAACAACAATTAAGACTGTGCATGGTAAAAAAAAAATAAATAAATAAATAAAATAAAATAAATAAATAAAATAAGTAAAAAAAAAAAAAAAAAAGACTTACAGGCATTTCAACCATTATATAATTAAGCTCTAAGCCCTACAATTCAGCACGTATAAGGGAGCGTGTACGCTCACACACAAACACACACACACACACACACACACACAAACACACACACACACACACACACACACACACACACACACACACACACACACACACACACCACGTAGTGTAGTGGTTAGCACGCTCGGCTCACAACTGAGAGGGCCCAGGTTCGAATCCCGGGCGCGGCGAGGCAAATGGGCACACCTCTTAATATGTATCTAGCCCATGTTCACCTAGCAGCAAGTAGGTACGGGATGTAACTCAGGGGTTGTGGCCTCGTTGTCCCTGTGTGTAGTGTGTGATGTGGTTTCAGCCCTACCCGAAGATCGGTCTATGAGCTCTGAGCTCGCTCCGTAGGGTAAAGGCTGGTTGGGTAACCAGCAGGCGACCGCGACAGTGAGTTACAGTGAATTACACACACAAAGATAAGAAAAAAATAAATAAATAGACCTACCCCCAAAAAACAAATAAATAAAATAAATAAACATTACATTATATGAATAATGAGTGAAATAATATAATAGCATTAAAGAGCTACACACACACACACACACACACACACACACACACACACACACACACACACAAGAAAAATCAAACAGTACAACAAGGCATAATGCCCGCCGTCTTTTATGCTTAAACTGTACTTCACTTTCATCAAAACTTCTTCTCCCTTAACCTCTTGCCTCTACTACCCTACTCTCATTCATCCAAAATGTCTATCCCCCAAACTTCCAAAAATAACTTTATTCGCTTCTCTACCAGCAAGATGGCTACAATACCTTCCAGAGCCAATGAAAAAGGGTCTTGGACGCAAAATCCAGATTTGGCGAAGATGATATATATAGGAAAATCATCTCTAAATTAAGCATCTCCCAATCTCCAGAGAGAGAGAGAGAGAGAGAGAGAGAGAGAGAGAGAGAGAGAGAGAGAGAGAGAGAGAGAGAGAGAGAGAGAGAGAGAGAGAGAGAGAATTCCGTTGTCAGATCTAATTTTAATTTTGTAGAACACTATTTCTACTCTTCTAATCCTCATCTTCTTTTCTAAACCGAAACACAGGTGTCTTACTTTCTCTGTTCTCCTTTTTTTGTTTGAAAGCTGGATGTTGTGTCTATGTACGCAACGAGTTAACTTACTCGTGTGCCCACGCTATTTAATCTTCCACAATTTTCCACCATCTGGCTTCGACTCTCAAATCTTTCTCTTACAGAATTTATCTGTGCTATATATCTTGCCACCAACTCCTCTGACTATAGTAAATTCTTTGACTAACTTCTAAAGTGGAGCACATTTTGTCTATATTCCTTAGCGGTGATCTCCATCCTTGGAGACTTCAATGTTCACCAACTGCTTTGGGTTTCCTCTCCCTTCAATGACCATCGTGGTGAACTAGCCTTCAATTTTTCTATCCTCCTTGACCTAGAGCAACTGGTGCAGCTCCCTACTCGTATTTCTGACCACCTTGAAGATATGTCCAACGTTGCTTACCTTTTTCTTACCCCTAACCCTTCTGCTTATGCTTTTACCCTATCTTCTCCGTTGTGCTCCTGCGATCACAATCCCATATCTGTATCTTGGCCGATTTCTTCAACCCCTCTTCAGGATCCTCCAAAGCGAAGACGCCTCTGGGTGTTCTGCTTCTGCAAATTGGTGGGACCTGAGAAAGTATTATGCTGATTTTTCCCTGGAATGATTACTATTTCCATGTCAGAGGCTCATTTTTGTGGGCCTAGTGCATAATGGGGATGATAGTGTCTGGCATGGAGGCGAACATTCCTCATTCTTTCTCTTAACTTCAATCTTCCAAACCTTGGTTTAACCCAGCCTGTTGTCATCATGTTGTACATGATAGAGAGGTTGCCCATAAAAGGTACTTAAGCCTTCCATCACCTGAATCTCATGCGCTTTAGATTTTTGCTCGGAATCACGCCAAGTATGTTTTTACGGTTTATTCTATATGTTCCAACCTGCAGGACGGGGATCACATTAGCACTAAACATGATAATCACTATTACCCGAAACCACCGAACAGTACCTAGGCAGTCAACAAACATTAGTGGTATCAAGAACTAAACCATATCACCTGATTTATACCACACACAAAATGTCCTTGTAAGATGTCACAGTAAACAAAAGCTGAAACAGTAACTCCACCACAGTACAGTGTAAATAATAATAAGTCATCGAACTTGTAAAGGGCATAATGATCACTACATAAATAATAAGTAAACATGAGATGCACAAAACTCACAACATTGCCGCCACCAGCTGTACCCAGGTCCTTGTACACTGATAAATAAATCCAGGGATAATAGATCTGGAGCGCAGCCAGAGTGTGTCCCACACAAGTGATAATTGATAAGTGCCCCGGCATTTTCAAGACCCGCGCCACTCCAGCTGGCGCTTATACTCCGAACCTGCCACTAAACTCTTCCAAAGAAATACCCTAACTACTACAAATTTATACCCTAGATACAAAAGTACATTTACGTTTACACAGTAACTTAGTATAATCCTAAATATATACATGACACCAATAGAAAGCTGTTAAACTAAAAAATAAACCATAACACAAATCCGGTCGAAAACATGGGAACAACCCGAGGTGAACATATTAGAAAATGGGAACTTGAACAACCCATTAAAGTAATAATAATAATATGATGCCAGTATCATGTTACACTCCCCCCACCACAATAGCCTCTACTGTTCCTCATGTGGGAGAATAAGCACAAGTTTATGAACAGATCTGTATACCTTCATGTCTTGTTGACCCTCATAATCACCCTCTTCTCCTTGTATTTTATATTTTATTTGTACATCTCTGATTTTACCATCAGAACTGGGCAAGACTTCACACACCTCAGCAAGTTTCCAGCTACCCTTTATAGCATTACTGTCTTGTACTAACACAATATCACCTATCTTCAGATTTCTCCTATCACAATGCCATTTTTGCTGTATGACTAATGTAGGAAAGTAGTACCTCATCCATTTTTTCCAGAAGGAATTTACAATTGTGTTAATGAAATTTTGTCTTGTCTTAATATTTGCATTATTGTCAAACAATCCCTCTGGTACACGGACACTGGCACGCCCCAGGATCAAATCATTCGGGCAAAGATAAGAACCTCCGACATTACTTGCACCATTCTTCCTACCTATTGGTCTTTCATTTAAGATATTGGCAACTTCAAACATCACTGTTTGTAGTTCGCCAAATGTTAGGGTAGCATCACCAATGGTTCTAGTCAGGACTTTCTTAACCAACTTCACCATTGCTTCTGAACATCCATTCTACCAAGGAGCATTAGCAGATTTTGTGAAATTCCATTCCATTCTTGCTCTTGACCAAAATTAGACAACTTTTGATGGTCCTGAGTCATTCGACATATCTCCTTACTTGCTAATTTCAGTTGAGAACCTCTGTCAGAATACATTGACCGTGGAAAACCCCTTATAGCTATGAATCTACGGAGGGTAGTTAATAATCCATCAGCATCGTACCCTTCAACTAAGTCAACATATGATGCTCTTGTGCTGAGACAGTTTATTATGACTCCATACACCTTCTTTTTGCATCTCCCTTTAACAGTGTCCTTTATCATTAAAGGACCAAACAGGTCTAAGGCCGAATGATAAAAAGCAGGCGAAGGCTTTAGTCTCTCCTCTGGTACTGGTCCCATACTCTGTCCTATAATTTTTTTCTAACTTCCTGCAAATGACACATCGAGATTTAATACTCCTAATCAACTTTCTGGCTCGAGGTATCCAAAATTTAGCCTGCAGTTTGCACAAAGTGGATTCCACTCCTCCATGGTCACGATCATGCCCGTCCTTGACGCACAAGTCAATTAACCTATGTTTAGTGGGAAGTAGAATGAAAGCTTCATTGTTGTAATTATTTTTTATCCATGATGTAATCCTGGATCCCACATACAGTATTCCATCCTTAGAAAATGGACCTAATCTCTTGAATCTTACTTGCCAATTATGTTGTAATGGAATCTGTGCTTGTTTGATCCATAGTCTCTCTGCATATTTCATTTGATCTACAGTGGGTGATAAACTGACGCTCTTGAATGAACGCTGACGGAGTGCATTTACTATTCTTGCAGTAACTCTCATAAGTTTATTGTAGGACTGAAACCTATCTATATCAAACATATACTCCTTTACATCAATATCAGTTATTTCAGTTGAGTTGATAACAATTTTCCCCTCCTGTCTCAAGGGAATAGACTTAGTTGGCCACTTATTAGTCGTTAGTTTTAGGAAGTCCGGCCCCACATTGCCAGCTCGATCCTGGGCCAATATCAACAAATGGATTTGGCCTGGTAATCATCATTGACCCCAGTAGAAATCCAGTTCCATTCCTCCCTCGATGTGGTTTCTTTAATTTCTGAAATTATGTTTGCTACATAAGTTCCAGCATTGAGGGTGTCTTTTACAATCTGTGACAGTACAATCTCTGAGTCCGTCAAATGATAAATATGATTAAATTTGATGTTGCTTTATTTAACAATTGTGTTGCGAAGACGAACACTAAGAACAGCACTGGATAATTCTAACCTAGGAATAGTCTGAGCCTTGATCGGCGCGAGTCTAACCTTTGAAGTAAGTAGTCTTGATTCATATTTGTCCTCTTCAACCTGCCAACGGGCATAAGCACAAGCAGAATAGGCAAGAGTGCTTGCATCATTAAACACAATAAGGGTGGGTTCAATTAATTCAGTAGTCCTGATACATCTAGGTAGCTTGATAGTTTCTAGTCTAAATATATTCTGTGCCAATTTGTACCATCCTTCTTTAAACTCCTTTGGTAATGGATCATCCCAGTCCAGTTTGTTGCCATTATCATCAGTATATTCAATGACCTGTCTCATCAACAACTTACCACTTAATGTCACAGGAGTAACAAAGCCCATAGGGTCAAATATTGTTGATATCTGACTGAGAAGTTGTCTCTTAGTCAGTTCCTTGGGCGGTTCGGCTTCAAGGCTGTCACCCCTTAAAATCGTATCACGAATATTATATATCTGTTTTGGCTCAATATTCAACTGAATCTTGAAACCTATCTCATCATCCAAAGGATTCCAGACAACTCCCAGAACCTTTTCTTCTGCTATACCTGATAAGTCAACATTGGTATCCACCTGAGCATTTCCACTTATAGTCCATCCCTTTACTTGAAAATTCCCTTGCTTTAGGATGAACTCAATATCAGTCCTTGCTTCCTGGGCCTCTTGCGGGCTATTTGTGCTATGTATTATATCATCCATGTAAGTGTCTTTTAATATTATGTCAGTTGCTCTAGGGAATTCTTGTTTGTACTTCTCTGCGGTGTGTCTCATAGCTAACACAGCAACTGCGGGACTATAAATGTCCCTAAAAGGAACAGCAGTGAGGACATAATGATCAGAGGCACGATCTTCAAAGTTCCTCCATAAGAATCTATGTACTTGACTGTCAAATTCAGATAGACGGATGCTATTAAACATCTTGGATATGTTTCCAACAAATGCAGAAGGGTTCTCTCTAAATCTAAGTAACAGACCAAAAAGGCTGTTCAATACATTAGGTCCCTTAGCCCAGTAATCATTTAAGACATGAACGTTATATGAGGCCGAGGCGTTAAACACAATACGAGTCGGAGTGGAGTTAGAGCCTGGTTTTAAGATGTCATGGTGGGATAGGTAGTGTACTGGTCCTTCCTATTGATCTACTTCTCATCTAGCTAACTTTCTAGAGACACCTCGCTTTAACATGTCAACAATTTGTTGGTGGTATTCCTCTGAACGAGTTTTACCCAATTTCCTCAACCGTCTTTCCGTTCCTTTAAGCTTCATTAGTGCTATCCCAAAATTATTGGGAAGCTGATACGGATCCTTAATCCATGGGTAATGTACAATCCATACCTGTTCTTCCTCCTTATACTCAAGTCCCTTAAGGTGAACTTCTGGCTTTCCTCACTATGTCTTGGTGATCTTTTTCTAGAGATTTTGGTGAAACTTTTGCCATTGCTTAAGATATATCAAAAGCCTTAGATAGACTTTGGTACAATGCTTTGAACTCAAAACGTTCCTTACACAGTTTCTATCCTTCTCTGTCTGCAACTTTATCTGAAGCTTCCTCTTCGACCGTTCTAATGCTGTTGTGGTAGTCAGCCACTGTTCTTCTCCTAAATCTATTTACACTGTTTTTCTTCAGGGTTCTTTCCTATCTGCCACTCTCTTTTTAATTTTCATTAATAATTTCCTAAAACATGATTCTTGCCCTATCCATTCCTATGCTGATAATACCACCCTCCACTTTTCCACGTCTTTCCAAAGATGACTAACCTTTCTATAAGTTAAACGTTTACATAGAGACACCACCGTACATCTGACTTCTTTTTTCTCTAAGATCTCCAATTGGGTTAGAAAAAAACTAAGTAGTTTTCAATGCCTCAAAATTTCTCCATCTATCAACTCGACACAACTTTCCAGACAACTATCCCATCTTCTTTAATGACACCCAGCTTTCTCCCTTTTCTACAATGAATATCCCCAATCTGTCTTATACTCATAATCTAAACTGGAAATTTCATATCTCATCTCTCACTAAAAAAAAAAAAAAAACATTTATGAAGTTAGGAGTTATCAGGCGTTTCCACCATTTTTTTTTTCAATTCCTTCAACTGCTTACTCTGTAAAACGGCCATGTCTGTCCATGTATGTAATACTCTTTGCGTGTATGGTGGGGAGATTCCACTCACACAGCCATATTCGATAAGCTGGAATGAAAATCTTTTCATCTCATCAACTCCTCTCTTCTAACTGTCTTCAGCATCTATCTTGTCGGGAATTGATGCTTCCTCATTGACCCGACAGATAGTTAGATTATAAGGCTTAACATTAGATTTAGAATATAAGTTATTTCGCCCTATATTTGTTTGATATATTAATATACATCATAATTTGATATTATTACGTTAGTAGAATTCGTCGTATATATACGGGCATCTAAGTTGAATGCACTTAATGTTTCGGGCAAAACATTATTGGAACCTATCATAGCCGAGGTCCGCCATATTCAAAGTACGGACACAACTCAAACCACCACGGGTACACCACGGGTGCGATTCAAGTTCGGGGGTCGCAGGATAATAGTAATAAGGTGTATGCCGCACTCTTCACATGTGCAGTGACCTGTGCAATTCACATCGAATTAATCAACACCTTATCCAATATTGCCGCCGGTGATCTTTGATACCTATGTATATACTTGTACTTTGGTGGCGGGCAGTATGTCAGGAATTGATGCTTCCTCATTGACCCGACAGATAGTTAGATTATAAGGCTTAACATTAGATATAGGATATAAGTTATTTCGCCCTATATTTGTTTGATATATTAGTATATATCATAATCTGATATTATTACGTTAGTAGAATTCCTTGTTCGGGGTATACGAGGTATACGGGCATCTAAGCTAAATTCATTTAATGTTTCGGGCAAAACATTATTGGAACCTATCATAGCCGAGGTCCACCATATTCTAAGTACTGACACTCAGTACAACTCAAACCACCAAACTCACTACATCTTCCGTGCTACTAGTTGCCGTCAACCTATCACCAACCACAGCCAACACCTTCATGGATTAATTCCGTCCACGTATAAACCAGCGAGAGGTCCAGCTAAGAACCGTCTAGGAAATTTATATTTGTGTACACTTTTCTAAATATCTTCCTATTATGACGGTGCATTAGTCACATCGGCCTCTCCTGCTATCTTCATACCTTTACTATGGTAATTATATTTTAACTTTGGTTGAGGGGGAGCAAGTTTACCAGTACTTGATTAATAATATTACCCACAACTAAATTGGTCCTTCAAACCGGATGAGATTGTCCATTTACAACTTGTTTACATTACGCTTACGTTCGGTGTTTGGCTCTGCCTGCTTATGTGAGTGTATTTATCCTGTTTATCGGTCACCCACGGCGATTTTTTGGTTGGTGGCGGGGACAGAGTCACACATAGTGATTCTGTTTGTGATAGGTGTATGTCGGCTATTTCGGTTTCGAAAGCATGGTGGCCGATTCCTAAGCGATGCGTCAATCTATCTGCTCGCGAGCTTTCTGGCAGCTGAGATCCACCTACGCATTGTTGTTTAGCGAACTTAAATGCCATATATATATATATATATATATATATATATATATATAGTCGTATTCACTCATTCATACACATATATATTAATATATTTTATTGTGTAATATCGGTTACATAAAGTCAATAGCCATAAGGACCAGATTAATTCTGAAACTGTAAACATAATTTTTATGCCTCCTAACCATTGAATTTCATACTTGCAATGTTGTGACAAGAATAATTATTGCATTCACATAACAAATTGATTGATAGAGCAAGAATGATTACTACTGAAGTAATATGTGAAACATGTTAAAATGATCAATATAGTTGATATACTAAATTACACACACTCACACACACACACACACACACACACACACACATGTGAGATGTGGGAGTGCATTATTAAGCCATGGTAACAACAAGGTGGGGGTGGTATTTCCAGTCAGCTTGCGTTGGAGCTACCACTGCATTAGTCTGCAAGTGAAATGTGTATCAGTGCCAATAAAATTCAACTCAACAATAAAACCAGTCCCTATGTCACAACATTTAGAGCAATCTGGATAAGGTTAGGCTAGATTTGTTAATGTTTTAACGATATATACCTAACGTTTCCTCAGTCCAATATATAGAAAGTTTTTTTTTTTTTTATTTAAATGTGTGTCATATTTGTTGACTTATCATTATCTATCACTACATACCTTCTAGGATCTCTAGGGAACAGATGAAGGCGCATCCGTGGACAAGTTGCTCACTTTTTGCCACAAAAGCAGCAAAAACTGTTCCTTGCTGTACGTGGGGGCATTTTGAATGTGATGGTGGTGGAGCATTGCCGTTGTGTGGCGTCAACAGCTGGCCAGGGGCCCCCCTCCCCTTCACTACTCTCCACTGCTGTTGCCCTCTGGTGTCAACTGACGGCATCAACATTTTCCTCAATTTCTCCAATTCAATCACTTTTTCCTTAATTATAATATCCTTGGTAGCAACCTTGCGTAAACTGATTTTTTTTTATTCATGTAAGAGGGGAAGCTGGCCAAGGTCAACAAAAATGATGAAAATAAAAAGCTCACTAATTGCTTGTCCTCTGAAAGATCAATAGAGTTGGCCGAAAGTCGGGAACTAATGTCTTGAAACCTCCCTCTTAAATAGAGTTGTGCCATATAAAGTTTGAAATACAGAGGCATGTAAAGAGTTCTAGAGTTTACCAGAGAAAAGAAGAAATGATTGGGAGTACTGGTTAATTCTTACATTAGTAAGTTGGACAGAATGTGGATGAGAGGAAGAAGAAAGTATTGTGCGGTGGGGTCACAGGAGTAGGTGAGGCATGCAGTTAGCAAGATCAATAGAGCAGTTAGCATGAAAATGGAGATAGAAGGTAGCAAGTGATGCAATATTCAGGCGAAAAGAGAGAGGCTGAATGCAATCAGTCAGAGAAGAGAAGTTGATGAAACGAAAAGCTTTTGATTCCATCCTATCTAATAAGGTTGTGTGAGTAGAACCCCCGTTCCCCCATATATGCAAAGATTACTCCATACATGGACGGACATGGTCCTTGTACAGAATAAGCAGTTTGGGGATGAGAAAAATTGGCGGAGGTTCCTCCGAACGCCCAACTTCATAGAAGTTCTTTTAATTAACGAGAGATAAGATATGAAGTTTCCAGTTTAGATTATAAGTAAAGGAGAGACCGAGGATATTCATTGTAGAAGGGTATGAAAGCTGGGTGTCATTGAAGAAGAAGGAATAGTTGTCTGGAAGGTAGTGTCGAGTTGATAGATGAAGAAATTGAGTTTTTGAGGCATTGAACACTACTAAGTTTTCCCTGCCCCAATTAGAAATCTTAAGAGACTAGAAGTCTGTGGAATCCCTGCGTGAACTGTTAACTTCCTGAAGCATTGGTTGTCTCTGGAAAGACGTGGAAAAGTGTATCATCAGCGTAGGAAAGGATAGGGGAAGAAGTTTGGTTTAGGAGATCACTAATGAAAAGTAGAGAGAGAGAGTGGGTGATAGGACAGAACCCTGAGGAACACCACTGTTAATAGATTTAGAAGAATAGTGGCCGTCTACCATAGCAGCAACAGAAAAGCTGGAGAGGAAAGTTGCAGAGAGGATAGAAACCGTATGATCGGAGTTTTGAGAACAAGGCTTTTGTGTCATACTCAAAGAAAAGCTTTTGATATATCGAAGGCAATAGCAAGTTTCACCCAAATCTCTAAAAGAGGATGACCAAGACTCGGTGAGGAAAGCCAGAAAATCACCAGTAGAGAAATCTTGACGGAAACCATACCTGAGATCAGATAGAAGATTGTGAAGTGACAGATGTTTAAGAATCTTCCTACTGAGGATTGATTCAAAAGGTTTAAACAAACAGGAAATTAAAGCTATAGAGTGGTAGTTCGAGGGATTAGAATGGTCACCCTATTTAGAAACAAGCTGAATATAAGCAAACTTCCAGCAAGAATGGAAGATAGAAGTCGATAGACAGAGTTGAAAGTTTGGCCAGGAAAGGTGAAAGCACGGAAACAGTTTTTGAGATCAATAGGAGGGACCCCATCAGGTGTAGGCCTTCCGAGAATTTAGACCAACTAGGGCGCGAAAAACGTCACGGTGGAGAATTGAGAGGAAGGAGGAGAGGGAGGAACAAGCCTAGAATCATCCAAGGTACAGTTTTTAGCAAAGGCTTGAAAAAAGTCTAAAGCTTTAGAGACACATATGGTGACAGTAATGCCATCAGGATGAAATAAAAGAGGGAAAGAGGAAGAAGTAAAGTTTCTGTTGAAATGCCAGAAATCTCGAGGGGAGCTGAAGTTTTAATGTTTTGACATTTTCTACCAATAAAAGAATATTTGGCAAGTTGTAGAACAGACTTGGCATGATTCGGGGCAGAAATATAAAGCACACGAGATTCAGCTAATGGAAGGCCTACGTATCTTCTTCATAATTATATATAGCAAGAGAACAGGCTAGGTTAAACCAAGGTTTGGAAGATTTAGGTTGAGAGAAAGAGTGAGGAATATACGCCTCCATGCCCGATACTATCACCTCTGTCATGCGCTCAGCACACAGAGATGGCTCCCTGTCATGGAAACAATAATAATTTCTGGGAAAATCAACATAATATCTTCTCAGATCACTCCCAACTGGCAGAAGCAAAATGCTAGAGGTGTCTCAACTTTTGGAGATCATGAGGAGGGATTGGGAAAAATACAGATATGAGATTGTGATTGGAGGAACCCAACGGAGAAGATAGGGTAAAAAGATAACAGAAGTATTAGAGGTAAGGAAAAGGTCGAGAATGTTAAGCGGATCAATGGTCAGGAATACGAGTAGGGTGTTGCACCATTTGCTCTAGGTCATGAGGGACAGCAAAGTTGAAGTTTAGTTTACCAGGATGGTCAGTGAAGGGAGAGGAATGCCAAAGCTGGTGGTGAACAATGAAGTCTCTAAGGATGGAAATTTCTGCGAAGTGATAGAGATACAATGTGCTGCACTTTGGAAGTTAAATAGTCGAAGAGTTTACTATAATCAGTGGTGTTGGAGAGAAATTTACACCACAGATAAATTTGATAAGAGAGTGACTTGTTAAAGGAAGCCAGATTCTTTTTTTATTCAAACAATGTTGGCTTTTTATGGGAGTTTATGGGCTAAAGGAAACCACCTAATGGAGACCTCCTATCTGAAAGCCCACCCACTTGGGAACCGTTATCCCCAATGGATGCCCAATCTCCACTCAGACCGTGGCCAGGATTCGAACCCATGCACTCGGGGATCTCAAGGCCCCCTAAAGCACAAGCAATTCCATTGTACCACAGCGGCTCCTATGATGATGGAAAATTTGGAAGATTCAGCAGCGTGGGCATGAGATGTTGCGCACCTAGCCGCAACATCCAGCTTTGGAACGAAAATGATGGTAGAGAAAGTTGAAGGGAACAGAAAAGTTAAGGCGTTTTCAGTGGCGTCCATCCCAACCGCCCTACACCCGAACGCCTTCCAGAGCACAACCGTGAAACCCGGACGCATGTACTGAAGGCTGCGAAAAAGGTGCCAACTTTTCCAGTTTTAAATCAATAAAAACTTCTATTCTGAGGCGCATGAAGATATGATAAGTAGTATTATATAAGCAAAATAAATGTAGTAATTCTTTTCTGATACTGAAATTCAGAGGAATTCTCCATGTGGTTAGGATTTAATGCATGACATTGGGCCTAAATTCTCGGGTGCATCTAACCCGAACAAAGTTGCTGATTGGCTGCAAGACTCACACTTCATCATACTGATTTCTTCAAAGCCTTGTGATTCCGACTTCGACTTTAAGTTGTGTGAACCTTTTGTATTTTACGGGTTGTCAAAGTAAAAGTACTTGTAAAATATAAAGATGATGGAATATTTACAGCATTGCTTGCTAATGACCTAGGTTTATAACAATAATGTGGAAGATTTGGTTATTTTTTTTTATGGTGGTGCTCTGAACGAACGAACGAACGAACGAACACAGCCTCACAGCAAGGCAAGCCGCCACTGGGCGTCAGTCGGCTACTGACCCTCTCCCGCTACACTTCTCCCAGTTCAAAGGACAACGCGGCAGAAATGTCTCAATATATGTAAGTACTGGATAACAAGCAATCACTAGTGGTATAACGCCTTCTCTGGCATGTTGTGCATTAATGGTTAATGGGTATATTGCCTGTATTACTTAAACTGTAGGAAAATGTGATAGGACAAGAGACACCCACAATATTTGTTTTTCTTACCCCTAGTATTTGGCCCCAAATACTGCCACAGGCGCTCCCCTATTACTAAACTCCTTCTTACACAATAGATTCATGTGTGACATCTGGAGGGCACAGCCGGTAGCCAGGAGCCATTGCCAGCTGTTGAGCAGGACCCTGGTGGCCCTCCATCACCAAACCCCTCAACTACACACACCGTTGTTGCTCCTATCGCACCTCCAAGAGGGATCACCACGATCATCACCTGCTGGACCACCACCACCACCATCCACTGTTATGACTCTAGCCCTCAGAGCACGAACAAGAAGAATTAAGGCGTTTTCAGTGGCGTCCATCCCAACCCGAATGCCTTCCAGAGTACGACCGTGAAACCCGGATGCATGTACTGAAGGCTGCGAAAAAGGTGCCAACTTTTCCAGTTTTAAATCATTAAGAACTTCTATTCTGAGGCACATGAAGATATGATAAGTAGTATTATGTAAGCAAAATTAATGTAGTAACTCTTCTGATACTGAAATTCAGAGGAATTCTCCATGCGGTTAGGATTTAATGCATGACATTGGGCCTAAAATCTCGGGTGCATCTAACCCAAACAAATTTGCTCATTGGCTGCGAGACTCACACTTTTGTATTTTACGGGTTATCAAAGTAAAAGCACTTGTAAAATATAAAGATGATAGAATATTTACAGCATTGCATGCTAATGACATAGGTTTATAACAATAATGTGGAAGATTTGGTTATATTTTTTATGGTGCTGCTCTAAAAGCTTTGGACGAATGGACACAGCCTCACAGCAAGGCAAGCCGCCACTGGGCGTCAGTTGGCTACTGACTCTCCTGCTCCACTTCTCCCAGTTCAAAGGACAACGCTGCAGAAATGTCTCAATAAACGTAAGTACTGAATGACAAGCAATCACTAGTGGTATAACGCCTTCTTTGGCATATTGTGCATTAATGGTTAATGGGTATATTGCCTGTATTACTTAAACTGTAGGAAAATGTGATAGGACAAGCAACACCTTCAGGGCAATTATTTGTTTTTCTTACCCCTAGTATTTGGTCCCAAATACCGCCACAGGTGCTCCCCTATTACTAAACTCTTTCTTACACTTTATAGATTCATGTGTGACATCTGGAGGGCACAGCTGATAGCCAGGAGCCATTGCCAGCTGTTGAGCAGGACCCTGGTGGCCCTCCATCACTTAACCCCTCAACTACACACATCGTTGTTGCTCCTGTCGCACCTCCATGAGGGACCACCACCACCACCATCCACTGTTATGACACAAGCCCCAGAAAACGAACAAGAAGAATTAGACCAGAAAGTGAGAAGATAAATTTTCGACACTAAAAAGTATGAATAAATCAATGCAAAGAATAAAATATATATATTTTTTTCATCTTTCAGCTATTCCCATTTTGGGATCGCCACAGCGGATCACTCGTCTTTGACGAGCTCCGCATATTGAGTTGGCAGATATTTTTACGCCGGATGCCCTTCCATGACGCAACCCTCCCCATTTATCCGGGCTTGGGACCGGCACTGAGTTGCACTGGCTTGTGCCCCCAGTGGCTGGGTGTGTGTGTGTGTGTGTGTGTGTGTGTGTCACACACTACACACCGGGACGGCGAGGCCACAACCCCTCGAGTTACATCCTGTACCTACTTGCTGCTAGGTGAACATGGGCTAGATACACATTAAGAGGCTCGCCCATTTGCCTCGCCGTGCCCGGGAATCGAACCCGGGCCCTCTTGTTTGTGAGCCGAGCGTGCTACCACTACACTACGCGGTGTATTGCAAAGAATAAAATATATTATGATAAAATGAAGTCTTTTTTATTTGGGGAGTGGGGCTTGAATGTAAATCGATATCATGATTAGTTTACCACACATTACCATCGAAAGCTCCAAGTATTAAACAAAACAAAGTCCTTAACATAGGGTCAGTCTTTCCAAGTCCTTAGTGAGAAAATCAGCAATTAGGCCACATGAGAAACAAAAAGTCAGGAAATCAAAGAAAACGAGTTTGATATCATCTATGCAATTTGTTCATATTTTCCTTTCCCTGCCAAATATATTTGAAATCCCTTAAAAACATTCCCTCAAACTTTTACTCCTTTTTGGGGTGAGATGTTTTTTTTTTTCTTCAATGCTAACCCTGCCTTGGAGGGTCTAACCCTCTGAGGAGTGAGGAATAGTGATTAATTAAAAAAGTCAGCAGCAATAACCAAGCCTGATGTCCAGTACAGCTTCTTGTCATAAAGTCATGGCTAATAAGCACATTTTCACAGTTGCTAACTTCTAATGTAATTATCTACTCTTTATATCACATAAGCTATGAATAATTTTAAAATGATAATGATTTCTTGTAGAAATCAGTTTTAAGTTATAATTATGGTTAGATTAATTTCTCTAATTTTAAAGGTAAGGTTAGGTTAGTTTAGTCATTAAAAAGTTAAGATTTCCACAAAAAGAAACAATCTAAATTTGAAAAAGCATCAAATATTGACTGGAAAACAAACTTGTCCTGAAAAGTAGCAAAAGTTTATTCTGATTTCTAGAAGAAACCATTATCATTTTAAAATTATTCATAGCTTATGTGATATATAGAGTAGGTAATTACATTAGAAATTAGCAACTGTGAAAATGTGCTTATCTGCCATGACTTTATGACAAGAGGTTGTACTGGACATCAGGCTTGGTTAATGCTGCTAACTTTTTAATTAATCACTTTTCCTCACTCCTCAGAGGGTTAGACTCTCCAAGGCAGGGTTAGCATTGAAAAAAAAGAAAAGAAAAAGAAAAAAAAAAAAAAAAAAAACATCTCACCCCAAAAAGAAGTAAAAGTTTGAGGGAATGTTTTTAAGGGATTTCAAATATATTTGGCAGGGAAAAGAAAATATAAACAAATTACATAGATGATATCAAACTTGTTTTCTTTGATTTCCTAGACTTTTTGTTTCTCATGTGGCCTAATTGCTGATTTTCTCACCCGCGGAGTGTTTTGCCGCCCGACGAGAGGGACGCTGGTGACAGGCGGTCCCTTGTTGTACGACATTGGTGGTATCAGAAACAGGCTCCGCTAAATCTTGCTCCAGAGGATATAGCTTGATAACGGGACGAGTGGTCATGCCTAGAGATGTCTTTAATGTAGCAACTCTAATCAACCCATCCCTCCTCGAATGTAGGCCGGTGATTTTACCTAGTTTCCACTGTGATTGTGGTCCGTTATCATGAATTAAGACAATGTCCCCGACTCTTTACCAAGTATCATTATTACCCTTAATTAAACATTTGTGTGATTCCTTCAGCACTAATAAATACTCACTCACCCATCTCTTCCACAGGTTTTTAGAAAGGGTCATAGTATATTGAACTCTCCTGAAGAGATTTTGTGGTACAATAGCTGGGGTCTGACAACTCATTTATATCACAAGGGGTGTGAAAGGCTCTCAACCGGCGACCTCTTATTAATTGAGATGGTGTTATAGCATTTAACTCATTCACGTCACTGTCAACATACGTCAAAGGTCTATCGTTAATGGAAGACTCGACCTCCACTACTATCGTATGTAACTCTTCGACAGTGACTAATGCTCTCCCTAACACTTTCCTCAGGCCGACCTTCATGGTGCCAATCAATCTTTCCCAAATGGCGCCGAACCATGGTGCCCGTGCTGGAATGAATTGCCATTCACATTGATTTATATTCATATGTTCTGTTACCATTGGGTCATTCTTAATATCATTCAGATACTTGGCTGTTACAGTGAATGTGGTAGCATTATCACTGAGAATGGTTTGAGGGAAACCTTGCCTACTCACGAATCGCCTAAATGCATACAAGAAACTTTGTCCAGTCAAATCCTCCACTATTTCGAGATGAATAGCTCTAGTGGTAGCACAGGTAAAAAGTACTATGTATGCTTTCTTTATTTCATTGGCTGTGCCTTTAACCCTTAGAGCTCCTGTGTAATCTACACTTGTTATTTGAAAAGGATCAGACTGAGTTATTCTAAATGCAGGAAGTGGTGGTGAATTTACAGGAGAATAATGGCTCCCTTGATGTTTCTTACAGATCTTACATACCCTCAATACTTGTTTAGCGACTTGCCGCAATTTTGGGATCCACCATTTCTGTCGCATATAACTGACTGTGTGGTTCGTACTAAAATGATGATTTAACGCATGACATCTTTGAATTAAGAGTCGCGTAACATGATGTTTTACAGATAGTAGGATGGGATATTTTAACATATCTTGGAATGTGGCCAATTGCAATCTTCCCCTACATTTTATAACAACATGCTCCATGTACAGTCCCAATTGCAACATTAGATTTGTATAGGAGTTTTTATCACCTTTTTTCATTAGTACTTTATATTCTTGAGGATAGGATTCTTTTTGCACCAATTTATACAGTTCAAATTCTGCTGCTCTTAGTTCTTTCACGTTCAACCTCGGGTGGTGGTGACAGCCGAACCCGAGATCTTCGTGCTCAACTTATTTTTATAGCGAAGCATCCATGCTAATACTCGCATACCTTTATCATAGCTACCAAATCTTTCCCATTCCATTAATTTTATTGGCTGTGGATTTATTGTAAGTATTGTGGCCTTTTCCGAGCAGTTGTCAATTTTACCGAATTTCATATCCTCTGGCCACTTGTCGCGATGGGATAACCATTGAGGTCCATGCCACCACAATGAGGATTCTTTGAGTTTTTCAGTAGGAATACCTCTTGTCAGTTGATCTGCCGGATTATCCTTAGTAGACACATATCTTATTTGATTTACTGGAATGAGTGCTTTAATTTCTTCTACTCTATTTATTACATAGGCAGGTAATATTTTTTTACTTTGGATCCAATGAAGTGCCACCTGGCTATCGCACCACAAATGGATATTTTTGAAGAGTATAACACCGTCACAGGCATCTTTAACAAATTTACTTAACCTAGCGGCCAACAGAACTGCTGTTAATTCTAATTTTGGGATAGTGACTGGTTTGATTGGTGCTACTTTAGTTTTGCCAATCACTAGATTACCAGATCCATTTACTATTGTTACGTTTCCCCCCCCCCTTTTCTTCTTCTTCACACCCTCTCTCTGCCCCCAGCAGCACGTCTCAGGCCACAGGGTTCACACAGGCCTCCCAGGTGCACAATTAGGGCAACAGGGCATAGGGGGGTTGCGTAACTTCCACACGGTTCGGATGGGCAAGTGTAGCGAAGTGTACCTATAGCAGCTCAAAATGGGGGACAAAGCAAACACACAGAGTCCACTTTGGCTAGTTTACTCAGCAAGCACTACAGGTAACACAGGGGACCGTGACACGCCTCACACAATGACAAAGGCGTGCTCAGCAAGACGACACAGCAAGGCGGCAGCTCGAGCCTCCTCACACCTCATTCACGGCCTCCCAGCAGGCTTCCACGATGTCAACTAGGCACACACAGTCCAGGCACACACACTGCCAACGCACAGGCACTATTACATGGCAGTCATAATATATCTGTCCAGGAACAAGGGGAAGCCAGGCAGCTCTTCCCTCTGTCCTCCTCACTGGGCCCCAACTCTCTTCTCTCTTCTCTCTCCCCTCACTGCCTGTGGCCGGGACGATTTGCTGAATCATCAACATTCCAATCTGCCTCGCTCCGATACGCCTCTCTCTCTCCTTCCCGTCCCAGACCCGTTGCTGCTTTTTCTACTCTCACGCCCACCACGCACATACATACACACATACCCACGGCCACGGCTACCCCCCCCATACATGGGTTCGTAACACTATGTATACACAAGCACCATAAGCCTTATTACTTGCATCTCCGAATACATGCATGTCTCCTTCCTGTATAAAAGTTAACACATGAGGGATTGTTATTTTACTCGCCTTGTGGAGCTCGGCGGTATGGCCTTCCCATTCTGTATTCATTACCTCTGGCAGGGGCTGATCCCAATCAAGTTTTGCTTTCCAGAGGTATTGTAGGAAAATACGTGCTTTGATGGTGACTGGTAGTAGTAAACCTAATGGGTCGAAGAGCTGTGATACCATACTCAGACATTTGCGTTTGGTCACCCTGCCTTGGATTTCTGTGCGTAGATTAAATGAGAGGGAATCTGATTTAGGTTCCCAATACAATCCTAGTAATTCGACTGGTCCCTTTTCTCCAGCTATAACCCCGTCCAAGTGCAGTTGTTGTTCTAGCTGAGGGCTGTTAGTGGTCCATTCACGCAGGTACAGATTGGTTTTCTTGAAGAGTTTTTGCACTTGCCAATAATATGCTTGTAAATCTTTCTCTTGATTAGCTGTACCTTGCAGGTTGTCAATACATAAACCCCGCTTTGTCATCTATCATCTCATTTGCTTCATCCAGATTTTTTAAATGGTGTCTTATGGTTGCATTGAGAAGGAATTGAGAACATGTGGCTCCAAATAAAACTACTCTAAATCTGTAAATCAGAAAGTCTGATTCTGGATCTGAAGGATCTTTGGGCCATAAAAATCTTGTACAGTCTCGATCATCTTCATGCAATTGCACCATTAAGAAAGCTTTTTCTATGTTCGAGATGAATGCATATTTTTGACATCTGAATCTCATTAACACTTGCGCTAGATCGGGTACTAAGCTGGGACCAGTATATAGACAATCATTTAAACTGAGAGATTTTGAATTTATCTTAGCAGAACAATCATAAACTACTCTAATAGGTGTTGTATTACTTTCCTTTTTTCACACCATGATGTGAGAGATAATGAATATCCTGATGGTTTGTTTCTTTCGGTACTAATTCAATAAAACCTCTTTTCTCCTGTTCTTTAATTACTTGAGTGTATTGACTACAAAATACAGGATTTTTTTCGAATGACCTTTGTAATCCTCTCAGTCTGCCCAACGCCAAACCAAAATTACTAGGTAAATCTTCCTTATTATCTTTCCAAGGCAAACTGACCTTATACTGCCCAAGTACAGTATCATGAGACTGAATCTTCAAATCTCTTCATTGTCACAGCAACATCTTTAGATATTTCATTAGGTAATATTCCTATATGATCTAGTTCCCATAGTTTATTTAGATCATCAACGCATGGTGTGTGATCTATATTGCTTACATATTCATCTATAGGACTTACTACAACCTTGAGAATAGTAACTACTTCTACCTGAGTTTTATCATTGTTTCTATCCTGGTATTTACCACTTAGAGCAAACCCACAGATAGTTGGAATGAGTATTAACTCTCCTTCCTTTTTGTACCCAGGATGTACTATATCATAATAATAGTCAGCTCCTATCAGTAAGCCTATTTCCTTTGTTGTTGTCACCTTAGGATCTGCTAACTTGTACCTACCCCTTAATATTTATTTTTATAAGTTCTTTTTGCAAACCCTTAGAAGCAATATGTCCAGGTACCTTGTCTATAACCACAGCATTCATCCTTTTTACTCTACCCTTTTTAATATAACTCAAAGATACAATTTCATATGTTTTACTATCATGAGTTTTGGGGAATCCTACTAATTGTAAGGTTTCTTGTCCCACTTTAGAACACTGTAACGACGGTAGAGCTGACCGAAGTCCAAATGTCCTTTGTGAGCATTGGTCAAGTAAAGACTGAACATTTATTACTTTGTCTTCCATACCCTTTAATGGTAGCTGTAGGGTAGGAAGTATTACTTTGTGTTTATTGGTGACAATGGAGAAACTTTGACTTCCTTCAGTATTATCCACCTTTTCTTTTTGTATCACCATATTGGGATCAGTACCTACACAGAGCATGGTAATGTTTGTTGCCACAATTACGGCAATTATTTATTTTGGGGTTTAAACATCCTTTGACTCCGTGATTTGCATCTAGAAAACCCACACACAAGTTGAGTGGTTTAGCTCTTTTTACTTTACTCGTACCTTGTGGGTATTTTTTGCATTTATACCAAAGATGGTTATTGCCTTGACACAATTTACACTGATATTTATTTGCTTGTTTCTGATTGATTGTCATCGTGCTGGTAGTGAATGGTGTTTTTGGAAATTGAGCATAAGTTGCTCCCTCCATAGAGAATATCTCAGTCTATAACCTTGACAGGATAGCATCGACATCCAGGATTTTATCATGCAAGTCACGTTTAATTTGCTCCTTGGTGGGGCTAGGTAGTTTGTTTAGCAACATCACCGCACAAAATTCATTCCTGGACATATCCTGAGCCTCCACAGATTTATACAGACTCTCAAAGTCTGCATAGAAATGTTTAAGATCTTCTATATTATTACGTGGAGTGTTCAACTGGCAAAGATTGGTTACAATGGCTAATTTGATTCGATCTATTTGTCCATAATGATCTATCAACAATTTTACAGCAGGGGCATAATTGATTGATTCTAGTTTAAACCCAGCTAATAATTGCTTAGCTTCACCCTCTAGTTGTCCTCTTAAGTAAGTTAATTTCTGAACATCAGTCAATTCTGTATTTTTATCAACTGAGCAGAATCCCACCCATTGTGTGGGATC
>CM035213.1:7952598-7965207 GCA_020233015.1 Callinectes sapidus | reverse complement strand
TATATATATATATATATATATATGGTGGTGGGTGGATTCTTTCCAAGTGAAGAGTGAGTGCCCTCTACCTCCCAAAGCTCATTCCCCCCTCTGTCTTTCCTCATCTGTGTCTCCCCTTCTTCCTTTTTGGGCAGCCAGGGTTCTTTCACCCAGGGATACCAGTATCCCTGCCCATGGCTGACCTAGCTGGTTGCGGTGGGGCTTGCAACCCCTCCCTGTAAAAAACCTCCACTGCCGCCATCAGTGCTAGAGATAGAGGTCGGGGTAGGGGCTATAGGCGCGGGCGATCCTCTGGCAACCGCCCCGATGCAGGTTTGTTGAGGGGTCCGACCGTGCAGACCTCTCGGGTGCCGAGGCACCAGAGGGGCCTGCCTACCGGTATAATAGATGCAGGGGAAAGCCTGCGGGAGCCCTGTGTCCTGAAAGGGGCGGGAGGACCCCCTAGCTCTATTTCTAACTCTGGGGGTGGCGTTGGGGCTGCAGATGTGGCGCCTACACGTTGGACCACTCATGGGGTGAACCTTCGAAGGGTTCTGCGTGTGGGTTCCTGAAATGTCCTGAATCTCTCAGCGGATCACAGACTGCCTCATTTATCGGATAAGCTCAGTAGGCTGAGGGTGGATATGGTGGGGCTCTCTGAGACAAGGAGGCCTGGTAGTGGCAGGACCAGTAGTAAGGGTTTTACGTACTACTGGTCCGGCATGAGCAATGGTTACCATGTCAGGGGGATAGTCATAGGCATCTCCAGCAGACTGCAGCCATCTGTTGTAGAGGTTACTCCGGTTGATCAGTGTATAATGCGATTAAGGCTGAAGCACAGTTTAGGCTTAATATGTGTTGTTGCAGTGTATGCTCCTAACGAGGTGTGTGAAACTGGATCGAAGGAGATGTTCTATGTCAAACTCGACTCTGTACTGGACCAGTGTCCCCGTCGTGATGCACTCATTGGTCCCCATACTTCTGATACCAGAAATGGCAACAGGTCTTTCCTTCTGAATTTTACAAGATCTAGAAGGCTGAGAGGTTCATGGTATCAGAGACCAGCGTTGCACCGCTGGACTTGGTATAGCAAAGCCAGAGGGGTAGCGAAGGAGATCGACTATATCCTTGTCAGTACTCGTTGGAGGATCCTCCAGAACTGCAGGGTTTTTCAGAGTGCAGAGTTCTTTGCAACCGATCACAGGCCTGTTGTTGCTACACTAAAGCTTCATGTCAAGTCCAGAAAGCCTCCAAGATGTAACCACACTGTGTTTCATCTTGAGAAACTGAAGGACGGTTTTGGAGCACTCGACACCCTTGAGGACCCTGAAGAACTATGGGATACCTTCAAACCTGAGACTCTTGAGGCTGCCAAGGAATGCATTGGGGAGCGCCTGAGGTCATGGAGTGGTTTCATCTCGGTGGAGACACTGCAAAGTATTGAGGAGTATCGAGGAGAGTCACACTTCTGAGAAGAGACAAGGAGAGGTATGTTAGGGGTCTCGCTGAGGATGTCAAGTGTCATTTAAATGCTAATGACCTCAGACCTGCCTATCGAGTTCTGAAGAAACTCCGCTCCAAGTCTACTTCTCAGGTGAGTGCTATCCGAACAGCAGATGGTTGTCTTGTATTGGACGCAGATGGGCAGATGGCTCGTTGGGCTGAGTACTTTGAGCAGCTGTTCACGGTGGATCCTCCAAGCGGACAGCTCCGGACTGCAGGGTTGCAGATGCTGGATGCTGATCCACCCATTGACGAAACTGCACCCTCCATTGGCGATGTCAAAGAGGCTGTGGCAAAGTTGAGGGGTGGAAAGACAGCTGCAGATGCATGTTGTCTTGACTGCTGTATGGCATTCAGGTACCCTTCCTTTTGACTGGAAGAAAGGGTTGTTCGTCCCTATCTTGAAGGGGAAAGGGGACTGTCAATACTGCAACAACCACCGTGGAATAACACTGCTCAGCGTACCAGGCAAGGTGCTTGCCCATTTGCTGCAGACGCGGATCCGTACTCACCTGCTGAAGCACCATAGACCTGAACAATCAAGGTTCACACCCGGTAAGTCAACAACTGACCGTATCCTAGCGCTTCGCGTACTGGTGGCAGGGTTGCCATTAGGTATTTTTCAATACCAAATTAGGGTAAATTTGGAAATGAAAAATTCATTTGGTATTTAAGTACCGGGACTGATGTTGGACTCAAATTTGGTATTGAAACGAAAGAAATTTAGTATGGAACTGACAAAAAACATAATAATAATAAATAAATAAACAAATGACAAAGGACACACACACACACACACACACACACACACACACACACACACACACACGCACGCACACACACACACACACACACACACACACACACACACACACACACACACACACACACACACACACACACACACACACACACACACACACACACACACACACACACACACACACACACACACACACACACACACACACACCAGCCTCCGGTTCCCACGTGTCTGTTCCGAGACCCGTACGAGTTTCATACAAGTACGTACAATGTAGCGATAGGCCACATTTCCCATACTGTCACTTGGCTGTGAACTGTGAAGGTATCAGAATGTCGAAGTGGAAATGTTCCTATGAACATCGCACTTACCACGCCAAGTGGGAAAAAGAATTTCGATGAGTATCAAAAGCAAAAGATGACACTCAACATGCAATTTGCAAATTGTGCTGCAAAATCTTGCAACCAAGAAATGGAACACTTAAAACTATGCAGAGTTCAAGGAACATACACAGCGTGCCTCCTCAATTAGCCTTGCAAGTACGTCTATGTTTCAGAGCTTTAAGAAAACATCATCAGATCCTAATAAACTGAAAAGACCTGAAATGCAGCTTGCAGTAGGAATTACATGTCACTGCCTAGTTATTGCTGTAGACCATTTAATGGAGATTATACAGTGTAACAGGGTGCGGAACACTCATGAAAACTTGAAACTGCATCATACAAAATTTTCCAAAATAATTACCCAAGTCATTTCTACTGCTCTTGAGGGGCACTTGTTTTTAAAAACTGAGACAGGTAAAGATTTCTGCTTGCTTGTTGTTGAGTCTACAGTCGTTGCCAGTGACAAAAAATTATGCATTTGCATAAGATTTTATAATGACAAAAGGGCTGAAATAAGAACATATTTTGGGGGTCTTGCAAGTAATGTTGAAACAACAGGTAAGGCATTGTTTGAAGCTGTGAAAAAATTCTAGACAAGAACAAGATTGATATCAAGAACTGCATTGGTTTTTCGAGTGATGGAGCAAGCAACATGACTGGCAATAAGAACTCTTTATGATCAAGATTAAAAGCTGAGTACCTAAATGTGTAAAAATGCAATGTCTATGTCATAGTTTGGCATTATGCGTGCAAAAAAGGTTCGAAAAACTATCCTCAAACTTAGGATTAATTTTGAAAGAGGTACCCAAATGGTTCAAGAAAAGTGTTCTGAGAAGGGAAACCTATAGAATGCTCTTTGAAACTCAGAATATAAATGAAGAGCGGTCAGATATTCCTAGTCCATTTATCAAAATGTCAGAAACTCGCTGGCCTGTGCGTGGCAAAGTAATTTACATCTTATTAGTAAACTGGGAAGAGCTTAAAGCATATTTCAATATTGCTAAGATCAAAGGTACCCAAGATGCTCGCTACAAAGCAAGTTTGTTGTAGGACATGTTTAACAATGACGAGAACTACCTGTATTTTGTGTTTGCATCTCCCATATTGACTGAATTTGAAAGACTTAATGCACTATTTCAGTCAACAAACGCCAAGCCCATAGCACTATTTCATGAGCTGAACATTAACTTCACCTCTTTGACTCGTCGAGTGCACAATGAGAAAAACATGCCCCTGCCTTTGGAAAACATTGATTTTGGAGCAAAGCTCTTATCAGAGTGTCAACGTCTGCTAGGTAAAGATCAAATGAAAGTTGAAAGCTTGCAAAATCGCTGTAAAGAAATGCCGGTTATACTTGTTGAACAGGTTACCTGCGGTTACCACAAGTCGGGACATCTATGATGGGCTCAAAAATTTGTCCCCCAGCATAGTGCTTACACACCTGAATAGGCCGTCTCACAACGACCTCCGGTTTCTCCACCCACAAGGCGAAACGGTGGAGGACTGTGAAAATCTATACAGACGAATACCGTACCACAAATGGATAGAGGAAGACTTTTGATGGCAAGATACCTGATGATGCAGTCGTATTCTGGTCGAAACCACAAAATTACTCGAGCAATTGCTCAAAACCATATGAAGAACTAGTATCATATGTATTATCATGCCTAACAACCCCAGTGAGCAATGCGTTTGTTGAACGAGTTTTTTCACATGTAAATGCAACTAAAACTAAAGTACGGAACAGAATGAAATTTCCCATGCTTCAATCAATACTCAGGATTCGCACCACGGTATTAATGATCTGGAAATGCTGCAAAGATCTAGAAATTAATTATGGAATGCTAAAGAAATTTAATTCAACAAACATGTATGTAGCTGCTGAGGAAACAGATGGCGGCTTGGATGCTCTTCTTGAGTAATCAACACCCGAGAGGGAGAAAACAGCACTAATATTTTCCAAGTAAGTATATACTCTACTTTAACTCATGGGTATTGGCACAAAATTACGAAAACATGTTTTATCATTAGTTTGGTTTTGAAACAAAAATAATCTGGTATTAAAAACTGACGTATTTAGTATTAAGTCCCCGCGTAAATCAGGCAACCCTGACTGGTGGAGCACCGACATGAATTTCGACAGAGAATGCTTGCAGCCTATGTCGATCTCAAGAAGATCTCTTCCTCCTCACGAACTACATGCACCTAGTTACACACACATCCTTCCCTCAAAATTTTAATTAAATATGGTGACTCCTACACCAGCCTCGGAGTCCCATTCTGGGGAGGGGACCATAAATGTCCCCAGGTCGGACTGCTCTTCTGATATCGACTCTAAGTGTCTTGACAACCCCCCCCCCCCTCTCACATTCTTTTCTATCAACTTCTGCAACATTCGCGGTCTTCGATCTAATTTTCAATCTGTAGAACACCACCTCTCCTTCGCTAAATCTCATCTTCTTTTCCTTACTGAAACACAGGTGTCTGAGGCAACTGACAGTAACTCCTTTTCTGTTCCCTCCTACCATCTCTATCATCATTTTCGTTCCAAAGCTGGATGTTGCATCTATGTCCGCAAGGACTTAACTTGTTCTCGTGCCCACACTCTTGAATCTTCTGAGTTTTCCACCATCTGGCTTCGACTTCAGAGTCACTCTCTAACTAAATTTATCTGTGCTGTATATCTCTCACCTAACTCTTCAAACTATATAAAATTCTTTGACTACCTAACTTCTAAAGTGGAGCATATTCTAATTCTGTCTTTTTGCGGAGATCTCTATTCTTGGAGACTTCAATGTTCACCATAAGCTTTGGCTTTCCTCTCACTTCACTGACCATCCTGGTGAGCTTGCCTATAACTTTGCTATCCTACATGACATAGAGAAATTGGTGCAACACTCTACTTGTACTCCTGACTGTCTTGGAGATACGACTAACATTCTTGACGTTTTCCTAATTTCTAATCCTTCTACTTATGCTGTCGCCTTTTCTTCTCCGTTGGGTTCTTCCGATCACAATCTCATATCTGTATCTTGTCCTATCTCTTCAATCCCACCTCAAAATCCTCCAAAGCGAAGGTGCCTTTGGCGTTTTGCTTCTGGTAGTTGGGGAGACCTGAGGAGGTATTATGCTGATTTTCCTTGGAATGATCACTGTTTCAGTGACAGAGACCCGTCTCTGTGTGCTGAGCGCACAACAGAGGTGATAGTATCTGGCATGGAGGCGTACATTCATTCTTTTTCTCGACCTAAACCTTCCAAACCCGGGTTTAACACAGCTTGCTCTCGTGCTATACATGATAGAGAGGTGGCCCACAAAAGGTACTTGGGCCTTCCATCACCTGAGTCATGCCAAGTCTGTTCAACTTACCAAAAACTCCTTCATTCATAGAAAGTGTCAAAATCTTTCCAGATATAACACACCTCGTGATTTCTGGCATCTAGTAAAAAACATCTCCAAAAACTTTACTTCTTCATCTTTCCCTCCTTTCGTTTAACCTGATGTCACCAATGCCATCTCATCTATCTCTAAAGGTGAACTCTTTGCACAAACTTTTGCTAAAAACCCTACCTTGGACGATTCCGGGCTTGTTCCTCCTTCTCCTCCCCTCTGACTATTTCATGCTACCTATTAAAATCTTTTGCAATGATGTTTTCCACGCCCTCGCTGTCCTAAACCCTCAGAAGGCTCATGGACCTGATGACGTCCCTCCTAGTGTTTTCCGAAACTGTGCCTCCGTGCTTGCACCTTGCCTAGTCAAACTCTTTCAACTCTGTCTATCTACATCTACCTTTCTCTCTTGCTGGAAGTTTGCCTACATTCATCCTGTTCCTAAAAAGGGTGACCGTTCTAATTCTTCAAACTACCACCCTATTGCTTTAATCTCCTGCCTATTTAAACTTTTAAAATCTATTCTCAACAAGAAGATTCTTAAACATCTATCACTTCACAATCTTCTATCTGATCGTTAGTATGGCTACCGACAAGGGCGCTCTACTTGTGATCTTCTGGCTTTCCTTACTGAGTCTTGGTCATCCTTTTTTAGAGATTTTGGTGAAACTTTTGCTGTAGCCCTAGACATATTAAAAGCTTTTGATAGAGTCTGGCACAAAGCTTTAATTTCCAAACTACCCTCCTATGGCTTCTATCCTTCTTTCTGCAACTTCATCTCAAGATTCCTTTCTGATCATTCTATTGCTGCTGTGGTAGACGGTCGCTGTTCTTCCCCTAAATCTATTAACAGTGGTGTTCCTCAAGGGTCTGTCCTATCACCCACTCTCTTCCTATCATTCATCAATGATCTTCTAAGCCAAATTTCTTGCCCTATCCACTCCTATGCTGATGATACCATCTTGCGTTTTTCAACGTGTTTCCATAGACGACCAACCCCTCAAGAAGTACACAGCTCACGCAGGGAAGCCTCAGAATGGCTAACTTCTGAACTCTCTAAAATTTCTGATTGGGGCAAAGCAAACTTAGTGTTGTTCAATGCCTCAAAAACTCAATTCCTCCACCTAACAACTCGACACAACCTTCCAAATACCCCTCTTCTTCAATGACACTCAACTGTCCTCTTCTCCTACACTGAACATTCTCGGACTATCCCTTAATTGTAATCTAAACTGGAATCTTTACATCTCTCTTGCTAAAACAGCTTCTATGATGTTAGGTGTTCTGAGCCGTTTCCGCCAGTTTTACTCACCTCCCCAACTGCTAACTCTATACAGGGGCCTCATCCGTCCATTTATGGAGTATGCTTCACATATTTGGGGAGGCTCCACTCATACAGGTCTATTGTACAGGGTAGAATCAAAAGCTTTTCGTCTTATCAACTCCTCTCCTCTGACTGATTGTCTTCAGCCTCTTTCTCACCGCCGCAATGTTGCTTCTCTTGCTCTCTTTTACCGCTATTCTCATTCTAACTGCTCTTCTGATCTTACTAACTGCATGCCTCCCCTGTTCCCGCGGCCTCGCTACACTAGACTTGCTTCTTCCTCTCACCCTTATTCTGTCCACCTCTCTAATGCAATAGTTAACCAGTATTCTCAGTCTTTCATCCCTTTCTCTGGTAACCTCTGAAATTATCTCCCTGCCTCTGTATTTCCACCTGCCTATGACTTGAACTGTTTCAAGAGAGAGGTATCAAGACACTTATCCCAATCTTTTAGCTCGTGAATCTGAATTTTTCAGGGACCGGCACTACAGTGGGCTTTTGTTGTTGTTGTTGTTGTTGCCCTTGGCCGCCTCCCTTCTACATAAAAAAATGGCTCTAGAGGTACTGCACGAGGAGGTGAAGCCCTTGGGACTCAAGATTTCTTGGGCCAAGACCAAGCGTCTGGATGAAACAGTACGGGCGACGATATTGAGATCTTGAAAACTTCACATACCTTAGTAGTATAGTGCATAACGATGGTGGGTCGAGCCAAGAAGTCACACGATGGATTGGCCTGGCCCACGGCGTTATGAACTCGCTCAACACGAGTATTTGGCGTTGTCGATACCTGTGCAGACGGACAAAGATTCGGATCTTCAAGTCGCTGGTGATCCCTGTCGTACTCTATGTAATAGCACCAGAATACCTGTCTGCTGCCAGCGTACACTGAAGCTGGACCTCAACCTGCGTCGTTTGTTTGAGTGGACATTCTACGTCGGAGCCGGAGCTAAGCCATCTTAGGAGCAGACTTCCTCCAGTACTTCAACCTAATGGTTGACGTCCGGGGACAGAGGCTGATGGACCGGCTCACTGAACTCTCCACCCCAGCTAAGAGGACAAGTGGCGTGAGCACCTTGCTGTCCGCCATTAAACCTGACCACCAGTTTGCCGACGTCCTCAAGGCTTACAACGGCATCACAACGTGATGCACCATATCGAGACCACCGGACCTGTTCACGCCAAAGTTAGACGCCCTGGCTCCAGGGCGTTAAGAGCAAGTTACGCAGGAGTGTGAGTCGTTACCTGCACAAGGTATCATTCGTCCCAGCAGTAGCAACTGGTCATCGGCACTCCACATCATCGACAAAAAGAATGAAGACATAAGGCCGTGTGGAAACTACAGAGCTCTCAACGCCCTGACGAAAGAGGACCGTTATTTCATGCCGAATATCCAGGAATTCTCTTTTCAACTCCACAATTCTACCATCTTCTCCAGAATTGACCTCATCAAAGCCTTTCATCAAATTCCTGTCCACCCTGAAGACGTCTCCAAGACTGCCATCAACTCTATGAGTATGTGAGGATGCCGTTTGGCCTACGCAACGCTGCCCAGTCGTTCTAGCGCTTTATTGATGAAGTTTTGCGACGCCCTCCCTTCTGCTTCGCATACATCGATGACCTCCTCATCGCTAGCAACGACGTGACAACCCATAAACAACATCTACAGCAAGTTTTCATCAGGCTACGAAACTACGTGTGTGTCAGTCCTCGATGTTACTACGTCCATACACTTTCTTGAACACACTGTCACACCAACAGGAGTCACTCCACATCAAACCAGGTGTGACTTTATCATGCAGTTCCCGAAACCACCTTCCCAAAAGAAACTTCAGGAATTTCTTGGGATGATAAACTTCTACAACCATTTCATCCCACGTTTCTCCCTCCTATTACAACCATTGTACGCCATGCTAAAACCATCTAAGAGAGGCCAGCCTGTCGCCCTCTCATGGACTGAAGAGGCTGGCACCGCCTTCCTCGCCGCCAAGCAAGCTCTGATACACGCCACAGCACTATCCTTCCTTGTTTCTGACGCCGAGACATCCATTGCAACAGACGCATCGAACACTGGTGTCGGTGCAGTCTTATAGCAATGCGTGGATGGATGCTGGAAGCCACTTGCCTTCTTCTCGAAGAAACATAATCCAGTGGAAGTGAAATACAGCACTTACGATCGAGAATTTCTCGCCATCTACAAAGCGCTTCCATTACTTCATCGAGGGCCTTAGCGGCAACAGAAGGTGTCAGTTACCACCGAGTCGGATTGTTTTTCCTTTCTCATCTACGGAGGATCTGCCTCAGTGAGCGTGATTTTGGGGTGAATTGACACCGTCAGGCCCCCCTAGAGTGGCTTGGCAGGACAATCTGACCTTAGGAAACTCCTCCATGATCTTCTCCCACTTGTGTCCCGCTCCCCTTTGGCAGGATAATCTGACCTTAGGAAACTCCTCCATGATCTTCTCCCACTTGTGTCCCGCTCCCCTCCTGTAGGAAAGGGGTGTACCCCCTCCATGCCGGACGGACTCGCCTCCCCTCCCCCTCCAAGGGGGAGGAAGGACACTGCTCGACGACCCCCGACCGCCAGACTGAACATTGATCCCAGTAAAGCGACTTTTGTAACTCTACACTCTAAGACTGCGACTCGCCTCTAAACGGTTAATTCTTTTACAATAAAGTCATTTATGGTAATATTGGAAATAGTGTAAATGTTAAGAAACTTGCCAGTGGTAACTTACTAGTTCAGACCCTTAACGTAAGTAAAGTAAAATATTGTTGAAGCTCAGGTTCATCCATGACATCGAGATCGATGTTTTCATTCCAGTGTCCATGAACTCGTATCGAGGAGTTGCCTCCCACCGCGATTTTGTGGATATGGATGCGACCGAGATTACCGATTGCATGGCTGACCAGGATGTAATTGAAGCTCGTAAGGTAACTAAGAATGTTGACGGCACCAGAAGGAGCA
Organism: Callinectes sapidus; assembly: GCA_020233015.1. Lineage (NCBI taxonomy): Eukaryota > Metazoa > Arthropoda > Malacostraca > Decapoda > Portunidae > Callinectes > Callinectes sapidus. The sequence goes on along the minus strand of CM035213.1, from coordinate 7,954,900 downwards.
CAGAATCTGTCATTTTAACTTTCAGTGCTGCTAAATTGCCAGAGATGGTTTATGTAGGATACGAGTCGGTTCCCGTTCGTCCCTACATTTCGAATCCTCTCCGTTGCTTCAATTGCCAACTTTATGGTCATCATGGAAATGCTAGTCGGTCAACCCACACCTACTGCGGTAGATGCTCAAGAGAGGGTCATTCTGCAGACCAATGTACTACATCTCTTGTCCAAAAGTGCCGTAACTGTGAGGGTGCTCATTCCACTTTCTCACGCGATTGCCCCATGTGGAAATTATAAAAAGAGATGTGCACTATTGCTATTCAGACTGATCTGTTGCCTGCTTCATCTACCTCCACAGTTTCCCCTTCAACTTCTGCCTCATCACCTGATAAAGCTACCTCCACTTCAACAAAAACTTCTACTCCTATCACTTCCTCTACTCCATATCTGTCCGCTCTCTCTCGGGTTCCCAGTAAGAGTGAAAAGACTGACAAGGTTGATAAACTAAATTTAACAAAACTAGAACGCACTAGCTCTCCTCATGTCGTCGGAGCTCCCGTGCCCTCGAGGAGGAGTTCTCACGCTCGCTCCCTCTCGACGAGCTCCGGGGAATTAACGATTGATGACCCAATGGATGCCACCACTAGTAAGGACCGGGAGAAGTCCCCCGCCAGTTCCTCTGAGCGCAAAAGAACCAAGAAACACGGACGCCACCTCCACTCTTAAGCCATAATGTTCATGGTGTTACAGTGGAAATGCAGAAGTATTCGGAATAAAGATTCATATTTGTCACTTTTAGTGAACATACACAGACCGTCTGTTGTTTGTCTACAGGAGACGAGACTGCAGGATCAGCCTGATCCTAGAGTGCTAAAACACTACCATCCGTATAGAAGATATGAGGGCCACGGTGTTGCCATATACATACACAAAACACTAACACAAACAGAAGTGACGTTGAATACACCTCTGGAAGCTGTCGTGTGCAGGGTGAGATTCAACAACATGTATCTGGCTATCTGTTCCCTCTACCATCCTCCCAATGCCCCCATTGTTGATGACAATATCACCTCTCCTATTAGCCAGCTTCCGGGCAACAGGCTAGTACTGGGTGACTTTAACGGCCATCATCAACAACGAGGAAGTGAGAGGTCAAGTGTACGTGGGGAGCAGATAGTTGACATAATGTTGCAGACAAACCTCCCTCTTCTGAACGATGGAAGTGCGACTCGTGTAGATGATGGGACTGGTAACGCGTCTGCCATTGATCTGTCATTGTTATCGCCAAGTATACTCCCTGACTTCTCCTGGGAAGTCATCGATGACTCCCACAGAACTAACCATCTAACCATCTGTATCTTTTACTCACGTGACATCCCAACCACCCCCCGCCCTCCCAAGTTCAACTTTATGAGAACAGATTGGGCAACCTTCCGTGGGATTGCCGACGTGGATATATCTGGCGAGGACATTGACACGATTGTCAGCAACGCAACACGATCCATATTACACGCTGCCGAGGTTTGTTTCAATTTCATGGTGGACAACGGATTGCCGACAAGCACTTCGTGAGCGTAATAGGCGGTACAGGCATTTCAGCCAGCATGACAGTCAAGCAAACTTCATAGCCTATAAAAAGGCAAGGGCTCAGGCAAGGAAAGTCATCCGTAATGCAAAAACAGATTCATCTAGACTATTCATTTCATCGGTAAATCGAACGACACCCCTCCCAAAAGTCTGGAAGACAATACACATACTTAATAATAAAAAAAAAAAACATATAATCCAATAAATACTCTGAACATAAACAACAATAGAATTGACAACAAAGAAGAAATAGCAAATGCAATAGCCCCTCATTTTTATCAGGCAAGCAGTTTCGCCTACTATACCCCTGCCTTCCTTCCCCGCAAGGAGGCAGAACTGTCTGTCCCAAGTTTTGCCACGGGAGGCATAAACTCGGACTACAACACAGAGTATAAGTTGGATGAACTCCTCCTTGCCCTAAAATACTGTAAGGGCTCCAGCCCCGTTCCAGATAATATTTCATATACTATGGTACAACATATCGGCCACCATTCCATCACTAAATTATTATTCCTCTACAACAAAATATGGACCAACCACACATTTCCTAAGTCTTGGGGCTTTGCTCATACCATCCCAATCCCCCAAAAGACTGGACGCCTTAAGGACCCCAGTGCGTTTCGCCCTATTGCACTTACGAGCTGTCTATGTAAGGTCATGGAACATATGGTAAAGCGAAGGCTGCTTTTTGTTTTAGAACCGAAGGGTTTGTTAGGTGATGA
>CM035213.1:7925273-7942773 GCA_020233015.1 Callinectes sapidus | reverse complement strand
ATTTAATACAAGAATAAAATTAAATGTAAAATACATTTATGTATGTATATATATATATATATATATATATATATATATATATATATATATATATATATATATATATATATATATATATATATTATAGTTAATTACATTATGTATGTTCATGTGTATAAATAGACACACATACAAACAGTTACATTTGAACATGTATTCATATCCATGCAGTACATTACAATACATAATAATAATAGCGGTCTATAATGATAATAATAATAATAATAATAATAATAATAATAATAATAATAATAATAATAATGATAATAATAATGATAACAATAACAATAATAATAATAATAATAATAATAATAATAATAATAATAATAATAATAATAATAATATTATTATTATTATTATTATTATTATTATTATTATTATTATTGATAATATTATTATTACCATTATCATTATTAACGATGATAATGATAATAATAATAATAATAATAATAATAATAATAATAATAATAATAATGATAATGATAATAACAATAATAATAATAAAGGTGATAATAACAATAGATAATAACAATGATAATTGTGAAACGTGAAATTCGCAATATTTTCTTTGAAAAAAGTAAATTTGCAGAAGCTATTCAAAGAATTCAAAAGTTCTGTTATATAAATACTCTGACTATAGTAAATTCTTTGACGATTTTACTTGTAAAGTGGAGCACATTGTCTATCCGTTTGCAGAGACCTCCACCCTTAGAGACTTCAATGTTCACCACCAGGTTTGACTTTCCTATAATTTCACTGAGCATCCTGTTGAACAACTTCAACTTTTATATCTTCCATGACCTAGAACAACTGGGGGAATATTTTACTTGTATTCCTGAGCGTCTTGGAGGTATGCTCAACATTATCGACCTTATCCTTACCTCTAATGCTTCTGCTTATGCTGTTACCCTATCTTCTTCGTTAGGCTCCTCTGATCACAGTCTCATATCTGTATTTTGCCCTATTTCTTCTATCACTTCTTAGGATCGCCCAAAGTGGAGAAGCCTCTAGTGTTTTATTTTTGCCAATTTGGAGGGATCTTAGAAGATATTATATTGTTTTTCCCTGGAACAATTACTGTTTCCTTGTCAAGGACTCTTCCCTGTGTGTTGAGCACATAACGGAGGTAATATTGTTTGCTACGGAGGTGTAAATTCCTCACTCCTCTCAACCTAAATCTTCCAAACTTTGGTTTAACCCAGCCTGTTCTCGTACCACTCATGACAGAGGTTGCCCACAAAAGGTACTTAATTAAGCCTGCCATCACCTGAATCTTGTGCGCTTTATATTTCTGCCTGGAACTATGCAAAGTTTGTTCTACGACTTGCTAATCATTCTTCCATTAATAGAAAATGCCAAATACTTCCAAGCTCCAACTCCCCTTGAGATTTCTGACATCTGGCCAAAAACATCTCCATCTTCCTCTTTCCTTCCTGTATTTCATCTCAGTGGCACTACTGCCATCACATATGTCTCCAAAGTTGAACTCTTCTCTCAAGCATTTGTTAATAAGCCTACCTTGTATAATTATGGGCTTATTTCTCCTTTTCCCTCTTCCTCTGACTATTTCATGCCTTTGGTTGATATTCTCTTCAGTGATGTTTTCCATACCCTAGGTGGCCTAAATTCTTGAAAGGCTTATGGACCTGACGGGGCTCCTCCTATTGTTCTCAAAAACTGTGCTTCCGTGCTTGCACTTTGCCTGGTCAAACTCTTTCAACTCTGTCTATCGACTTCTTCTCTTCTTCCTGGAAATTTGTCTACTGTCAGCCTGTACCTAAAAAGGGTGACCGCTCTAGTCCCTCAAACTATCTCCCTATAGCTTTAATCTCCTGCTTGTCTAAAGTTTTTGAGTCTATCCTCAAGAGGAAGATTCTTAAACATGTGTCATTTCACAATCTGGACAGAATCCATACTGGCGATTAGATAAGATCGCCAGTATGGATTCTGTCCAGGTTGCTCTACTGGTGATATTCTGGCTTCGCTCACTGAGTCTTTTAGAGATTTTGGTGAAACCTTTGCTCTTACCTTAAATATATTAAAAGCTTTTGATGGAATCTGGCAAAAAGCTTTGATGTTTAAATGGTTTCTATCTTTCTCTCTGCAACTTTATCTAAAGTTTCCTTTCCTGTGATAGATGGCCACTGTTCTTTTCTTAGATTTATTAACAGTGGTGTTCCTTAGGATTCCGTCTTTACTTTTCATTGATTATCTCCTGAACCAAACTTCTTGCCCTATCCATTCCTATGTTGATAATACCTCACTTTTCCAACACTTTAGGAAGTTAACATCTCACGCAGGGACGCAAAAGAACACCTGACTTCTGATCTTTCTTTGATTTCTAATTGAGGCAGATAAAAATCAATAGTGTTCAATGACTCAAAAATTTGAATTAATGGGATTTTGATTTTCACTATTTTTGTTGCCTTTCGCCAGCCTACACTGCTCATATATATATATATATATATATATATATATATATATATATATATATATATATATATATATATATATATATATATATATATATATATATAATAGTTTTTCATCCATTATAGCAAGGGCTAGTTCGGTCGTCGTTCGATAAGGTGCCGGCCATCTGGGGCCATCGCTGTCTTGACCCAATTCAAACGTCAATTCGGTCCATTTATATGACCAAGTCTTACCATCTGCATTAGTAACTAATGGCAGTAATAGTAATTGTTGTAGTAGTAGTAGTAGTAGTAGTAGTAGTAGTAGTAGTAGTAGTAGTAGTAGTAGTAGTAGAAGTAGTCTGAACACACACAGACACACACACACACTGCACATTGCCTGTATTATTATTTTTTTTCGTAAACTGTTGTTATATACTAATTTTAAGGTTAGACTTTACCTACATAAAAAAAATATCATATTATTAATTTATCATGTACTCTATAATGTTACTTGCAATATGGTGAAATTAACGTAAATTTATTTCTTATAAAAAGCTGCACATGTTTTGTTATTTCACTTGAATAATTTGAATGTCATAAGAAGCCATGAATGCAACACACAAACGCACAGGGTGACTACGTAGTATTACTACGTATTGCTTTTATAACGGGGGAAAAAAAGGATAACATTGGCATCAAATCAGGCTTTATGGAAATCATACACACTTTCATACTTTTATTTACATATGTTCATGTGAGAAATGTACATAGTGCATCATACATAATATATACACACAAATCACAACTCTCTGATTAAATTGGTTTCAGTCAGGTAAATCATCAGTCTATCGACCACATCCGGGTGTTCGTCACCCAGAAGGGTGGTCTGCGTTAGCGAGAGGCCGTGACTCCGGCAATACGCCGCCAAGGGCCGCCCCTTCTCACGATAACGCACATAATGAAGCAGTATGTACTCGACAGAGAGGGTGATATTACATATAGAACATTTGGATGAGAAAGCGTTTGCTATGTAGGGGAGCATGTGGTGGGGAGGGTGCAGCCCATCCTTAGACGTGCGAGGACTACCTCCTCCCGCCTTGTGGGGCGATTGGAGGAAGCCCACTCGCCTAGGATGGGTTTGAGGGTGGATAGGTGGAGGTTGTCCCATTGGCTCTGCCACAGAAGTTTTGCTGATGATTGAACAACTGAGAGACATGACTACAAATCCCGACGGAGGTTCCACGCTCCTTCGAGCTCTGCGGCAGACCGAGGTATATTGAATGTCCAGGCACCCAAATCAGTGAGAAGGATTGATGACTTGAATTTAATTTATTAATGATGTTGCCCTGGATTTCATTTGTATCCGTACGGCCAGACTCTATTGCCTGAGGGGCTGACGTAGAGTCCGAAAAAATTATAATTGAATGATGAGAAGAATTTAAAGCATAATTTATGGCTCTATCAATAGCAAAAATTTCAGCGGAAAAGACTGATGTATGAGTCGGCAGTCGGAACCTGAGGGTACACTAACACGACCATACACTTGCACCCACATATTCATCTGTCTTGGAGCCGTCAGTGTATATATGTAGGGATGGAGGGAGGCCAGCGATGAGGGCCCGGAAGCGTTAGTGGAGCTCCGCCTCGGCAACAACAGCCTTATTTCCCATTATCTATGATGTGATGATGGATGGAGGTGGTTTCTTCCATGGGGGAAGGGTGGGCAGCACGAGGCGGTCCGCATCGTCCAGTCTCACGTCCGTTTGTTAAGTCTGACAGAGACTGGACGGTGGACCGCATTGTGTAGGAGGTGGTGGTGCTGCCAGATGATCTTGCTTGCTGTGTTGCCTAGGGGAGCATTCCGGGCGATTTTTATCCCATAAGATAGCAGTAGGGCATCGCGACGGTGTTTCAGTGGTGATATATTTGCCTCAACCTCCATCCTCGTAACACAAGTGCAGCGCAGGTCCCCAAAATACATTCGCACACATTCATTTTGTAAAACAATAAACCTCCTTAATGTTGGTTCCGACCCAGACACATACACCGTTGAGCCATAGTCTAAATAAGAACGAAATAAGGACTTGTACACCATTAATAGAGATTTTCTGTCTGCTCCCCATGAAGTGCCACGGAGATATTTGATGACATTGATTTTTTTACGGCAACGGATAAGTAATTCATTAATGAGAGTCTTCCACTTGAGACTGCTGTCAAAATGCAGACCCAAAAATCGGACTGAATTTTGAAATGGTATTGGCTGGCCTTGAAGAGTTAATTGCTAATCAGTTTCATTACGTCAAGTAAAAACAACGCCAATACACTTAGCAACGGAAAACTTAAATCCCCACAAAGAGGCCCAATTCTGAACGGAATCAAGAGCGTCTTGAATCCGCCCCGCCGAGAACTCAGCGTTAGGCGAGGAGTGCCATAACGCACAGTCGTCAGCGTACAGTGAGTATCTAAGATTCCTGGAGATTGGAGTTGTGGACAGAAAATCATTAATCATAATACAAAATAATATAGGACTAAGAACACTACCCTGCGGCACTAGGGCGGGTCATACTATATATTTTTTTTTAAATCAATGGAGAGGGGTGTTTAAATTAAATAACATATTTTGGTGTGTAGAACGCAAATCTGAAGAAATTTTTTTAATACTGATAACCCTAACCTACATCAATTTGCAGTTGATTATTATTAAATTGTTGATTATTTTGCTTTTGTAGTTACCCTAGAATATGTCTTCTCACGTTTTCTCTCATAGTGCATTGTTTTAACTAATTCATATAATAAATAAGACAGATAAATATTCAAAGAAAAAAGAGGTGCCATTCCACTTAATTGTTGCAGCAGCAGAGAAGGTAGGCAAGAAGGATGTTAAGAGATTTTTGGCAGATGGTGATGAGGATCTGGAATTGGAGAGAAGTGGTGCTGAAGATGGGTTTGTCCCTGAAATTGACCCTGAGCCCGCAGCTTCATCAAAGGTACAGAAAAACTATGATGAGATTCCAAACATTGCCCTTGCTACTGTAAGGTATGGCATAGGGCTGAGGCCAACCGCAGCGATAGCAACAGCAGCTCTGATTGATGCAGGAATCATCACAGAAGACAACACAAGTAAAGTGATTGATAAGAGCAATGTCAAGAGAGCACAGGAGAAATTGATGAGAGAGCTGGGGGAAGAGTTTGAGAAGTGCAGGGAGGAGGGGGGGATCTCCTGCATCCTTTTTGATGGGCGGATTGACCTGACCAATGTGATGTTGGAAGCTGAGGGCAGTGACCAATCTTTTCCTGCAAAGATCAAGGAAGAACACTATAGTGTTGCTAGTGAGCCTGGCAGCTACTATCTGTTCAGCTTTACCCCAGAGAAAGCAACTAAAGAGGAGTCACATGCGGAGCAGATTGCTAAGGTCCTGTTTGCCTGGCTGAAAGGAGGGGTTTTGACAAGACCTTGTGGGCCATTGGAGGGGACTCAACAAATGTGAACGCTGGTGTGAAAGCTGGAGTAATGCAGAAGCTGGAGCTGCACCTGGGGAGAAAGCTGGTCTGGTTGGTGTGCAACCTGCACACTGGTGAACTTCCCCTGCGCCATCTCATTGTTGACCTTGATGGTCCCATTCGGTCAAACAGCAAATTATCCGGACCAATAGGAAAGCTCCTTGATTCTGCTACAGATTTTGATATCAATCCAAACTTCACCCAGATCTCTGTTGGTCCTCCACTGATCAAGCTGCCTGACAAGGTCATTCAAGATCTCTCAACTGATCAACATTATGGCTATAAAATTGTCTGTGCAATCAGGAATGGAGTGCTTCCTGCAGGGCTGGCTCTGTTGGAGATAGGATCAGTAAACCACAGCCGCTGGCTCACCACAGCGAACAGACTTCTCAGACTCTGGGTGTCAAAGCACGGACTTAAAGAAAGAAGAACCTGAAGAATCTGCAATTCATTGTGGAATTCATCATTGGAGTGTATTATCCATGTTGGTTCAACGTGAAGGTCTCTTCACGTTGGATCGAAGGGCCTAGGCATATCCTCTTTCAGCAGGACTGCCTCAGGTCTCAGAGGAAGGAAGTGCTGGACATTGTGATGCCAACTGTGAAAAGATTTGCTTGGTATGCCCACAGTGAAGCCATCCTCCAAACACTGCTGTGCTTTGAAGATCAGAAGGACAGGACTGAGGGGGTGGAGAGAATCCTGGCCATCAGGGGAGATGGGGTCCAGACACTCAGTTGGGGGACTCCTCTGTTAGGACCAGAAGTATACCTGACATCAATTGTGATGCTTCTAGCATTGGTGACTTGATCAGCTAGTCAGAAGGTGTGTCAGAGCCACCTCCAACCTGCTCTCTAAGCACCACGGAAGTAAAAAACTTCATCAACACCCCCAAGGAGGTACTCAACTGGCCTTGCCCCACACAAAGCATTGAGAGGGTTGTTAAAATGGTGACTGAGGCTTCTGCTAAGTACTTCTCACAGGATAAGAGGGATGGAGGGATCAGGGCTCTGGAGACCAGCAGGAGGCTGATGTCCACGAATGAGTCAAAGCAGGACTTGTGCAACCTGGCAAAGTTCAAGAAGTCAGGAGAATTATCTTTGTAATTGTATTCAGTGATACATGCAGTTCACCTGTTAATAAATATGTGAAATTGATTTGGCTTTGTTAATATAAATTATTTGCCTTATATTTTTTAATGTATTAAAAAGGGGTTCAAAAGCGTAAAATGGGCAATTTAGAAATTCAAATTGATGTAGGTTAGAGTTATCCAATCCAAAAAAAAAAAAAGCTCATATTGAATTCCCCATTTAAAAACATATTTTAGATACCCCTCATGGTAGGATTTCCTTCAAATTCATGTTGGCACCTAAGTACGACCCGCCCTACTGCGGCCCCCCGTTCTCCTGGACGAAAACGTCCGAGATTACGTTACCAGGAAGCTTGGCAGAGAATGTTCTGTCCTGTAGGTAAAAAAAGATAAATAAAATGGGCAAGTTACCTCTGAAGCCATGAGTGAAGAGTTTCATGAGGATACCGTGTCGCCATGTCATGTCGAAGGCTTTGTGGATGTCTAGGAACACCCCTATCATGAATTGTTTTTTGCGAAATGCCTCTGAAATGCAATGCTCCAGGTGTGTTAGATGATCCATCGTGCTTCAGTACTTTCGAAACCCCGACTGTTCATCACCTAACAAACCCTTCGGTTCTAAAACAAAAAGCAGCCTTCGCTTTACCATATGTTCCATGACCTTACATAGACAGCTCGTAAGTGCAATAGGGCGAAACGCACTGGGGTCCTTAAGGCGTCCAGTCTTTTGGGGGATTGGGATGGTATGAGCAAAGCCCCAAGACTTAGGAAATGTGTGGTTGGTCCATATTTTGTTGTAGAGGAATAATAATTTAGTGATGGAATGGTGGCCGATATGTTGTACCATAGTATATGAAATATTATCTGGAACGGGGCTGGAGCCCTTACAGTATTTTAGGGCAAGGAGGAGTTCATCCAACTTATACTCTGTGTTGTAGTCCGAGTTTATGCCTCCCGTGGCAAAGCTTGGGACAGACAGTTCTGCCTCCTTGCGGGGAAGGAAGGCAGGGGTATAGTAGGCGAAACTGCTTGCCTGATAAAAATGAGGGGCTATTGCATTTGCTATTTCTTCTTTGTTGTCAATTCTATTGTTGTTTATGTTCAGAGTATTTATTGGATTATATGTTTTTTTTTTTTTATTATTAAGTATGTGTATTGTCTTCCAGACTTTTGGGAGGGGTGTCGTTCGATTTACTGATGAAATGAATAGTCTAGATGAATCTGTTTTTGCATTACGGATGACTTTCCTTGCCTGAGCCCTTGCCTTTTTATAGGCTATGAAGTTTGCTTGACTGTCATGCTGGCTGAAATGCCTGTACCGCCTATTACGCTCACGAAGTGCTTGTCGGCAATCCGTTGTCCACCATGAAATTGAAACAAACCTCGGCAGCGTGTAATATGGATCGTGTTGCGTTGCTGACAATCGTGTCAATGTCCTCGCCAGATATATCCACGTCGGCAATCCCACGGAAGGTTGCCCAATCTGTTCTCATAAAGTTGAACTTGGGAGGGCGGGGGGTGGTTGGGATGTCACGTGAGTAAAAGATACAGATGGTTAGATGGTTAGTTCTGTGGGAGTCATCGATGACTTCCCAGGAGAAGTCAGGGAGTATACTTGGCGATAACAATGACAGATCAATGGCAGACGCGTTACCAGTCCCATCATCTACACGAGTCGCACTTCCATCGTTCAGAAGAGGGAGGTTTGTCTGCAACATTATGTCAACTATCTGCTCCCCACGTACACTTGACCTCTCACTTCCTCGTTGTTGATGATGGCCGTTAAAGTCACCCAGTACTAGCCTGTTGCCCGGAAGCTGGCTAATAGGAGAGGTGATATTGTCATCAACAATGGGGGCATTGGGAGGATGGTAGAGGGAACAGATAGCCAGATACATGTTGTTGAATCTCACCCTGCACACGACAGCTTCCAGAGGTGTATTCAACGTCACTTCTGTTTGTGTTAGTGTTTTGTGTATGTATATGGCAACACCGTGGCCCTCATATCTTCTATACGGATGGTAGTGTTTTAGCACTCTAGGATCAGGCTGATCCTGCAGTCTCGTCTCCTGTAGACAAACAACAGACGGTCTGTGTATGTTCACTAAAAGTGACAAATATGAATCTTTATTCCGAATACTTCTGCATTTCCACTGTAACACCATGAACATTATGGCTTAAGAGTGGAGGTGGCGTCCGTGTTTCTTGGTTCTTTTGCGCTCAGAGGAACTGGCGGGGGACTTCTCCCGGTCCTTACTAGTGGTGGCATCCATTGGGTCATCAATCGTTAATTCCCCGGAGCTCGTCGAGAGGGAGCGAGCGTGAGAACTCCTCCTCGAGGGCACGGGAGCTCCGACGACATGAGGAGAGCTAGTGCGTTCTAGTTTTGTTAAATTTAGTTTATCAACCTTGTCAGTCTTTTCACTCTTACTGGGAACCCGAGAGAGAGCGGACAGATATGGAGTAGAGGAAGTGATAGGAGTAGAAGTTTTTGTTGAAGTGGAGGTAGCTTTATCAGGTGATGAGGCAGAAGTTGAAGGGGAAACTGTGGAGGTAGATGAAGCAGGCAACAGATCAGTCTGAATAGCAATAGTGCACATCTCTTTTTATAATTTCCACATGGGGCAATCGCGTGAGAAAGTGGAATGAGCACCCTCACAGTTACGGCACTTTTGGACAAGAGATGTAGTACATTGGTCTGCAGAATGACCCTCTCTTGAGCATCTACCGCAGTAGGTGTGGGTTGACCGACTAGCATTTCCATGATGACCATAAAGTTGGCAATTGAAGCAACGGAGAGGATTCGAAATGTAGGGACGAACGGGAACCGACTCGTATCCTACATAAACCATCTCTGGCAATTTAGCAGCACTGAAAGTTAAAATGACAGATTCTGTGCTCCTTCTGGTGCCGTCAACATTCTTAGTTACCTTACGAGCTTCAATTACATCCTGGTCAGCCATGCAATCGGTAATCTCGGTCGCATCCATATCCACAAAATCGCGGTGGGAGGCAACTCCTCGATACGAGTTCATGGACACTGGAATGAAAACATCGATCTCGATGTCATGGATGAACCTGAGCTTCAACAATATTTTACTTTACTTACGTTAAGGGTCTGAACTAGTAAGTTACCACTGGCAAGTTTCTTAACATTTACACTATTTCCAATATTACCATAAATGACTTTATTGTAAAAGAATTAACCGTTTAGAGGCGAGTCGCAGTCTTAGAGTGTAGAGTTACAAAAGTCGCTTTACTGGGATCAATGTTCAGTCTGGCGGTCGGGGGTCGTCGAGCAGTGTCCTTCCTCCCCCTTGGAGGGGGAGGGGAGGCGAGTCCGTCCGGCATGGAGGGGGTACACCCCTTTCCTACAGGAGGGGAGCGGGACACAAGTGGGAGAAGATCATGGAGGAGTTTCCTAAGGTCAGATTATCCTGCCAAAGGGGAGCGGGACACAAGTGGGAGAAGATCATGGAGGAGTTTCCTAAGGTCAGATTGTCCTGCCAAGCCACTCTAGGGGGGCCTGACGGTGTCAATTCACCCCAAAATCACGCTCACTGAGGCAGATCCTCCGTAGATGAGAGAGGAAAAACAATCCGACTCGGTGGTAACTGACACCTTCTGTTGCCGCTAAGGCCCTCGATGAAGTAATGGAAGCGCTTTGTAGATGGCGAGAAATTCTCGATCGTAAGTGCTGTATTTCACTTCCACTGGATTATGTTTCTTCGAGAAGAAGGCAAGTGGCTTCCAGCATCCATCCACGCATTGCTATAAGACTGCACCGACACCAGTGTTCGATGCGTCTGTTGCAATGGATGTCTCGGCGTCAGAAACAAGGAAGGATAGTGCTGTGGCGTGTATCAGAGCTTGCTTGGCGGCGAGGAAGGCGGTGCCAGCCTCTTCAGTCCATGAGAGGGCGACAGGCTGGCCTCTCTTAGATGGTTTTAGCATGGCGTACAATGGTTGTAATAGGAGGGAGAAACGTGGGATGAAATGGTTGTAGAAGTTTATCATCCCAAGAAATTCCTGAAGTTTCTTTTGGGAAGGTGGTTTCGGGAACTGCATGATAAAGTCACACCTGGTTTGATGTGGAGTGACTCCTGTTGGTGTGACAGTGTGTTCAAGAAAGTGTATGGACGTAACATCGAGGACTGACACACACGTAGTTTCGTAGCCTGATGAAAACTTGCTGTAGATGTTGTTTATGGGTTGTCACGTCGTTGCTAGCGATGAGGAGGTCATCGATGTATGCGAAGCAGAAGGGAGGGCGTCGCAAAACTTCATCAATAAAGCGCTAGAACGACTGGGCAGCGTTGCGTAGGCCAAACGGCATCCTCACATACTCATAGAGTTGATGGCAGTCTTGGAGACGTCTTCAGGGTGGACAGGAATTTGATGAAAGGCTTTGATGAGGTCAATTCTGGAGAAGATGGTAGAATTGTGGAGTTGAAAAGAGAATTCCTGGATATTCGGCATGAAATAACGGTCCTCTTTCGTCAGGGCGTTGAGAGCTCTGTAGTTTCCACACGGCCTTATGTCTTCATTCTTTTTGTCGATGATGTGGAGTGCCGATGACCAGTTGCTACTGCTGGGACGAATGATACCTTGTGCAGGTAACGACTCACACTCCTGCGTAACTTGCTCTTAACGCCCTGGAGCCAGGGCGTCTAACTTTGGCGTGAACAGGTCCGGTGGTCTCGATATGGTGCATCACGTTGTGATGCCGTTGTAAGCCTTGAGGACGTCGGCAAACTGGTGGTCAGGTTTAATGGCGGACAGCAAGGTGCTCACGCCACTTGTCCTCTTAGCTGGGGTGGAGAGTTCAGTGAGCCGGTCCATCAGCCTCTGTCCCCGGACGTCAACCATTAGGTTGAAGTACTGGAGGAAGTCTGCTCCTAAGATGGCTTAGCTCCGGCTCCGACGTAGAATGTCCACTCAAACAAACGACGCAGGTTGAGGTCCAGCTTCAGTGTACGCTGGCAGCAGACAGGTATTCTGGTGCTATTACATAGAGTACGACAGGGATCACCAGCGACTTGAAGATCCGAATCTTTGTCCGTCTGCACAGGTATCGACAACGCCAAATACTCGTGTTGAGCGAGTTCATAACGCCGTGGGCCAGGCCAATCCATCGTGTGACTTCTTGGCTCGACCCACCATCGTTATGCACTATACTACTAAGGTATGTGAAGTTTTCAAGATCTCAATATCGTCGCCCGTACTGTTTCATCCAGACGCTTGGTCTTGGCCCAAGAAATCTTGAGTCCCAAGGGCTTCACCTCCTCGTGCAGTACCTCTAGAGCCATTTTTTTATGTAGAAGGGAGGCGGCCAAGGGCAACAACAACAACAACAACAAAAGCCCACTGTAGTGCCGGTCCCTGAAAAATTCAGATTCACGAGCTAAAAGATTGGGATAAGTGTCTTGATACCTCTCTCTTGAAACAGTTCAAGTCATAGGCAGGTGGAAATACAGAGGCAGGGAGATAATTTCAGAGGTTACCAGAGAAAGGGATGAAAGACTGAGAATACTGGTTAACTATTGCATTAGAGAGGTGGACAGAATAAGGGTGAGAGGAAGAAGCAAGTCTAGTGTAGCGAGGCCGCGGGAACAGGGGAGGCATGCAGTTAGTAAGATCAGAAGAGCAGTTAGAATGAGAATAGCGGTAAAAGAGAGCAAGAGAAGCAACATTGCGGCGGTGAGAAAGAGGCTGAAGACAATCAGTCAGAGGAGAGGAGTTGATAAGACGAAAAGCTTTTGATTCTACCCTGTACAATAGACCTGTATGAGTGGAGCCTCCCCAAATATGTGAAGCATACTCCATAAATGGACGGATGAGGCCCCTGTATAGAGTTAGCAGTTGGGGAGGTGAGTAAAACTGGCGGAAACGGCTCAGAACACCTAACATCATAGAAGCTGTTTTAGCAAGAGAGATGTAAAGATTCCAGTTTAGATTACAATTAAGGGATAGTCCGAGAATGTTCAGTGTAGGAGAAGAGGACAGTTGAGTGTCATTGAAGAAGAGGGGTATTTGGAAGGTTGTGTCGAGTTGTTAGGTGGAGGAATTGAGTTTTTGAGGCATTGAACAACACTAAGTTTGCTTTGCCCCAATCAGAAATTTTAGAGAGTTCAGAAGTTAGCCATTCTGAGGCTTCCCTGCGTGAGCTGTGTACTTCTTGAGGGGTTGGTCGTCTATGGAAACACGTTGAAAAACGCAAGATGGTATCATCAGCATAGGAGTGGATAGGGCAAGAAATTTGGCTTAGAAGATCATTGATGAATGATAGGAAGAGAGTGGGTGATAGGACAGACCCTTGAGGAACACCACTGTTAATAGATTTAGGGGAAGAACAGCGACCGTCTACCACAGCAGCAATAGAATGATCAGAAAGGAATCTTGAGATGAAGTTGCAGAAAGAAGGATAGAAGCCATAGGAGGGTAGTTTGGAAATTAAAGCTTTGTGCCAGACTCTATCAAAAGCTTTTAATATGTCTAGGGCTACAGCAAAAGTTTCACCAAAATCTCTAAAAAAGGATGACCAAGACTCAGTAAGGAAAGCCAGAAGATCACAAGTAGAGCGCCCTTGTCGGTAGCCATACTAACGATCAGATAGAAGATTGTGAAGTGATAGATGTTTAAGAATCTTCTTGTTGAGAATAGATTTTAAAAGTTTAAATAGGCAGGAGATTAAAGCAATAGGGTGGTAGTTTGAAGAATTAGAACGGTCACCCTTTTTAGGAACAGGATGAATGTAGGCAAACTTCCAGCAAGAGAGAAAGGTAGATGTAGATAGACAGAGTTGAAAGAGTTTGACTAGGCAAGGTGCAAGCACGGAGGCACAGTTTCGGAAAACACTAGGAGGGACGTCATCAGGTCCATGAGCCTTCTGAGGGTTTAGGACAGCGAGGGCGTGGAAAACATCATTGCAAAAGATTTTAATAGGTAGCATGAAATAGTCAGAGGGGAGGAGAAGGAGGAACAAGCCCGGAATCGTCCAAGGTAGGGTTTTTAGCAAAAGTTTGTGCAAAGAGTTCACCTTTAGAGATAGATGAGATGGCATTGGTGACATCAGGTTAAACGAAAGGAGGGAAAGATGAAGAAGTAAAGTTTTTGGAGATGTTTTTTACTAGATGCCAGAAATCACGAGGTGTGTTATATCTGGAAAGATTTTGACACTTTCTATGAATGAAGGAGTTTTTGGTAAGTTGAACAGACTTGGCATGACTCAGGTGATGGAAGGCCCAAGTACCTTTTGTGGGCCACCTCTCTATCATGTATAGCACGAGAGCAAGCTGTGTTAAACCCGGGTTTGGAAGGTTTAGGTCGAGAAAAAGAATGAATGTACGCCTCCATGCCAGATACTATCACCTCTGTTGTGCGCTCAGCACACAGAGACGGGTCTCTGTCACTGAAACAGTGATCATTCCAAGGAAAATCAGCATAATACCTCCTCAGGTCTCCCCAACTACCAGAAGCAAAACGCCAAAGGCACCTTCGCTTTGGAGGATTTTGAGGTGGGATTGAAGAGATAGGACAAGATACAGATATGAGATTGTGATCGGAAGAACCCAACGGAGAAGAAAAGGCGACAGCATAAGTAGAAGGATTAGAAATTAGGAAAACGTCAAGAATGTTAGTCGTATCTCCAAGACAGTCAGGAGTACAAGTAGAGTGTTGCACCAATTTCTCTATGTCATGTAGGATAGCAAAGTTATAGGCAAGCTCACCAGGATGGTCAGTGAAGTGAGAGGAAAGCCAAAGCTTATGGTGAACATTGAAGTCTCCAAGAATAGAGATCTCCGCAAAAAGACAGAATTAGAATATGCTCCACTTTAGAAGTTAGGTAGTCAAAGAATTTTATATAGTTTGAAGAGTTAGGTGAGAGATATACAGCACAGATAAATTTAGTTAGAGAGTGACTCTGAAGTCGAAGCCAGATGGTGGAAAACTCAGAAGATTCAAGAGTGTGGGCACGAGAACAAGTTAAGTCCTTGCGGACATAGATGCAACATCCAGCTTTGGAACGAAAATGATGATAGAGATGGTAGGAGGGAACAGAAAAGGAGTTACTGTCAGTTGCCTCAGACACCTGTGTTTCAGTAAGGAAAAGAAGATGAGATTTAGCGAAGGAGAGGTGGTGTTCTACAGATTGAAAATTAGATCGAAGACCGCGAATGTTGCAGAAGTTGATAGAAAAGAATGTGAGAGGGGGGGGGGGGTTGTCAAGACACTTAGAGTCGATATCAGAAGAGCAGTCCGACCTGGGGACATTTATGGTCCCCTCCCCAGAATGGGACTCCGAGGCTGGTGTAGGAGTCACCATATTTAATTAAAATTTTGAGGGAAGGATGTGTGTGTAACTAGGTGCATGTAGTTCGTGAGGAGGAAGAGATCTTCTTGAGATCGACATAGGCTGCAAGCATTCTCTGTCGAAATTCATGTCGGTGCTCCACCAGTCAGGGTTGCCTGATTTACGCGGGGACTTAATACTAAATACGTCAGTTTTTAATACCAGATTATTTTTGTTTCAAAACCAAACTAATGATAAAACATGTTTTCGTAATTTTGTGCCAATACCCATGAGTTAAAGTAGAGTATATACTTACTTGGAAAATATTAGTGCTGTTTTCTCCCTCTCGGGTGTTGATTACTCAAGAAGAGCATCCAAGCCGCCATCTGTTTCCTCAGCAGCTACATACATGTTTGTTGAATTAAATTTCTTTAGCATTCCATAATTAATTTCTAGATCTTTGCAGCATTTCCAGATCATTAATACCGTGGTGCGAATCCTGAGTATTGATTGAAGCATGGGAAATTTCATTCTGTTCCGTACTTTAGTTTTAGTTGCATTTACATGTGAAAAAACTCGTTCAACAAACGCATTGCTCACTGGGGTTGTTAGGCATGATAATACATATGATACTAGTTCTTCATATGGTTTTGAGCAATTGCTCGAGTAATTTTGTGGTTTCGACCAGAATACGACTGCATCATCAGGTATCTTGCCATCAAAAGTCTTCCTCTATCCATTTGTGGTACGGTATTCGTCTGTATAGATTTTCACAGTCCTCCACCGTTTCGCCTTGTGGGTGGAGAAACCGGAGGTCGTTGTGAGACGGCCTATTCAGGTGTGTAAGCACTATGCTGGGGGACAAATTTTTGAGCCCATCATAGATGTCCCGACTTGTGGTAACCGCAGGTAACCTGTTCAACAAGTATAACCGGCATTTCTTTACAGCGATTTTGCAAGCTTTCAACTTTCATTTGATCTTTACCTAGCAGACGTTGACACTCTGATAAGAGCTTTGCTCCAAAATCAATGTTTTCCAAAGGCAGGGGCATGTTTTTCTCATTGTGCACTCGACGAGTCAAAGAGGTGAAGTTAATGTTCAGCTCATGAAATAGTGCTATGGGCTTGGCGTTTGTTGACTGAAATAGTGCATTAAGTCTTTCAAATTCAGTCAATATGGGAGATGCAAACACAAAATACAGGTAGTTCTCGTCATTGTTAAACATGTCCTACAACAAACTTGCTTTGTAGCGAGCATCTTGGGTACCTTTGATCTTAGCAATATTGAAATATGCTTTAAGCTCTTCCCAGTTTACTAATAAGATGTAAATTACTTTGCCACGCACAGGCCAGCGAGTTTCTGACATTTTGATAAATGGACTAGGAATATCTGACCGCTCTTCATTTATATTCTGAGTTTCAAAGAGCATTCTATAGGTTTCCCTTCTCAGAACACTTTTCTTGAACCATTTGGGTACCTCTTTCAAAATTAATCCTAAGTTTGAGGATAGTTTTTCGAACCTTTTTTGCACGCATAATGCCAAACTATGACATAGACATTGCATTTTTACACATTTAGGTACTCAGCTTTTAATCTTGATCATAAAGAGTTCTTATTGCCAGTCATGTTGCTTGCTCCATCACTCGAAAAACCAATGCAGTTCTTGATATCAATCTTGTTCTTGTCTAGAATTTTTTCACAGCTTCAAACAATGCCTTACCTGTTGTTTCAACATTACTTGCAAGACCCCCAAAATATGTTCTTATTTCAGCCCTTTTGTCATTATAAAATCTTATGCAAATGCATAATTTTTTGTCACTGGCAACGACTGTAGACTCAACAACAAGCAAGCAGAAATCTTTACCTGTCTCAGTTTTTAAAAACAAGTGCCCCTCAAGAGCAGTAGAAATGACTTGGGTAATTATTTTGGAAAATTTTGTATGATGCAGTTTCAAGTTTTCATGAGTGTTCCGCACCCTGTTACACTGTATAATCTCCATTAAATGGTCTACAGCAATAACTAGGCAGTGACATGTAATTCCTACTGCAAGCTGCATTTCAGGTCTTTTCAGTTTATTAGGATCTGATGATGTTTTCTTAAAGCTCTGAAACATAGACGTACTTGCAAGGCTAATTGAGGAGGCACGCTGTGTATGTTCCTTGAA
>CM035213.1:7901151-7919180 GCA_020233015.1 Callinectes sapidus | reverse complement strand
CATGCGCCTAGTGTCCCATTTATTATCAAAATTTTTAATTACATACTATAGTGCCTAATTCACGAGTCTTTCTTATTGTAGAAAGTAAAACGATTCATCGGTTATATATGTATATATATATATATATATATATATATATATATATATATATATATATATGTGTGTGTGTGTGTGTGTGTGTGTGTGTGTGTGTGTGTGTGTGTGTGTGTACTTAAATATATATGTACAAAATCTAATGTCTCTAAGACACGAGCGACTTCGGTCGCGCGACAGCACACGCGCAACAGCATTTACTATGCTAAGCTATGGAGCTGTTCACACATAACTTCTGCGACTGCGGCGCGGCGACGACTCGCCAGCGACAAGAAATTCCCTTTTTTGTGGCCGCAACTCCAGAGCGACAGCTGGGTATGCGGCATTGCCATTGGCTGTACTCCAGCCAATGAGTGAAGACTGGGCACTCGCTCCATGTGGAGTCAGTGTGAAAAAAGTTTTTTTTTTTTTTTTTTTCCATTTACTGATGTCAATACTTGTAATATCATGTTATTGTGAATATATAGTTTTAATATAGCCTAGTGTTTTTAAATTTTGTTACTTTGTGTTCTACTTTCATATCTGAATACATAAGGATTACAAAAACCTGCTACTCATATAGGCTATTTGCTTATTGTGCAGTTACAGAATTAGAATAAATAAATTGGTATTAAATCATTAAAACAGACATTCGGGAAGGGAAACAACTTGTGCTCTGTGTGGTGCTGAAAAGGAGGGTATCAACCATTTCATGCTGTGGTACTATGCAGAAGAGAGAAGCAGGGAACCAAAGCTACAACAACCATATAAGGAAGATGAGAACCATATTATTGGACAGCTGTTATTTAATTAAGAAATACGTGCTAGAGATGATATACACGATGTGGAGGACAAGAAAAAAAAATATAGAGGAACTATCTAAAACAAGAATAACCAGATAGAAATAACTTGTATAAGGTTAAGAAGAAACTAAAATCAAACAAATAAACAGTAGATAACATAGCATGTCACAAAGGAAAAAAAAAAAAAAAAAAAAAAAATTCTCATGAAAGTACCACTGTAAAAGATACTTCCCAAACATCATCTTATCTGGTCTAGCTAGTTCACCAGGATGCTCAGTGAAGGTATAGGAAAGCCAAAACTGGCGGTGAACATTGAAGCCTTCAAGGGTGGAGATCTCTGCTAAGGGATAGAGTGACAGAATGTGCTCCACTTTAAAAGTTAAATAGTAAAAAAAATTTACTATTTTCAGAGGAATCAGGGGAGAAATATACAGCACAGATAAATTTAGTAAGAGAGAGATTTGTACGTTGAAGCCAGATGGTGGAAAACTCTAAAGATTCAAGAGCGTGGGGTCAAGAGCATGTTGAGTCGTTGCTTACATAGACGCAACATCTACCTTTGGAACGAAAATGAAAATAGAGAAAGTGTTTTGCTGAGGAAAAAGAAGATGAGTTCTAGAAGAGGAGAGGTGGTGTTATACAAATTGAAAATAAGATCTGATACCTCAAATGTTGCAGAAGTTAATGTAGAATAAGTTGAGGGGGATTCCAAGATATTTCTGGTTGATACCAAAAGATCCATCCGACCTGGAGAGACTTATAGTTCCTTCCCCAAAATGGGACTCCAAGGCTGGTGTTAGAGTTGCCATTTTTTAATTATTTTTATTTTAAGTTAAGTGTGTGTGTGTGTGTGTGTGTGTGTGTGTGTGTGTGTGTGTGTATGGTAAGTGCATATGGTTTAGTGTAGAGGAAGAGAGTTGTCTTTAGAGAGCAGACTTTGACTACCCCCTTGAGTTGTGAGACACAAAGGAAATGTTCAGGAAGTTCACTACTAGCTTAAATATAAGCTCGCAAGACCCCTTGAAATCTATCTAGACCAGAGCAGGCCAAGCCAGAACTGGTCCAGATTAGAGTTGGTGCTATTAGACACCTAGCGCCGCCACGGTGCAGTGGCTAGCGCGTCTGGCTACGAATCCTTGGGCCCGAGTTCGATCCCGGACGAGGACGGCGCGGACCTCATCCAGGTTTTCATCCTTCACTGGTCGATAAATGGGTACCTAGGGCAACCTAGGGAAGGTAAACTGTGGAAACCCGGATTTCATGCTGGCCCCATGTCCCGGGGTAAGGGACTATTCCACCACAGGCTCAAAGGCCAAGGAGACGGGAGATGAGCGCCCGCAGCTACGCGCTGATATAGCGTAAGCCCCCCACTTTACTTTTACTTTATTAGACATCGCTAGAAGTAAACTAATGGTGTGGTAGGTGTCTACTACCTCCTCCATAGATATATACAGTGGAGAATTAATACTGGAATGTTTCAATGGTCAAACTTTTCAATACCTGAACGCAAAAGTTCGATTTAATACTAAAAAAATATATAGTACTCAAACTACTGCACATGGGATTCCTCCATGCCGCTGCCATTGCCTGCCCACAGTATCCACAAAGATTTGTAGCATTGGTAAGTGAAGGAAGCTAGCTCACCTAAGAGTGTTCATTGGTGTCACTACTGTGATACTGTGAGGAAAGGCAACCAATCATAAGGTAGCATTACTCCAGGCCTAAAAAAATCATATGATATTGTTGACAAACTTTGATGCAGCGTCACATGACCCCACCTACTAACCACAGTCAGCATTTTTCATAGTACCTTCATCATGGCTAGTGAACCCCATGATATAACAAGAAGACAAATGATTCCCTGATTCCAAGACGTTAATCCTGGTGGAGGTGGTGTAGTGTCCGGGTGATGATTTCAGGCATAGTATCACTATCACTCAGTGCCACGGAGTTAAGGTGATTTTCATCACTATATCGTATATGAATACAAAAATTATATCAATTAGAGAATGCCGTAGAAGAGAAGAAACACAAACATTGTAGTGAAAGCAACACACATGAAAAGAATCAAAGAGGCAATGAGATGAGAGTGAATGTGTCAGAAAGAACAATGAAATTAATAGAAACTACATTGAAGGAACACAGATCTGTAAGCAAAAGAAGCTGAAAAAAAGCAACAAAAAAAAAAAAAAAAAAACAAGCATGGTTTTGTTATGCAAAAAGTGAAGTTTTGCATGGAACACCAAAAATACTCTTGGCGATGTGGGAGAACAAATTTGGCTCCTCATCTTCTACTGTATTCTCGATATTCCACGCAAAACTTTACTTTTGGCATTACATAACCGTGGTTCTCTGAAGGTAAAGCTTCTAAACAGTTGATAGCTGCCATCGCCAAAAGTAAGGCTGCTTCTTCTTGTGACGGCCATTAAGGGAGCTCATGTGGCGATGGAGGTGAAAAAGGAACTTCAGCGATCTGCTGCAGTTAAAGGAATGGAAAATTATTTACTATGAAAAACGACATTGAAATTTTTGTAAACTTAAGGTTTTGCTAATAACCTGACTTATAGGTATCAATAGTCGAACTTTAAGTACTCAAACTGTTTGAGTATTGAGTCTCCACTGTATATACATGACGAATGTTTACAGAATGACAGAGTATGGTGAGCTGGAGATAGTGTTGGTATCATGTTTACAACTGCACACTGCTGTAAACATTGCAGCATGATTCCAGTTTAATTGAGTGTTCCGACAAGTCCATAAAGGAGCATTTTCTTCGTAACTTTGAATTTTGCATTCGTAAAACGGTAATAAGAATCTAATTATTTCATTGGTATCTTCAAAATTCATAAATTCAGCATTCGAAAATCAAGGGACTGATCTACATTGTACACACGTGTGTGCTTGTGTAACTGTTGTTGTTTGGATCGCACAGGGCAGCTCGCATTAACCACTCTTTGAAATATCGTGTATCAGTGAAAGAAAACATTAATTAGAAATTTACGTGGTTTTTGTACCTCCCATGAAATAAAATACATGTAAAACAAACTCGCATAACAAAGAGAGGTACAGTGGTACCTCTTGATTCGAACACCCTTTGAATCGGACAATTCCTAATCCGAACACATTTGGCGAACACATTTTGACTTCCAATCCGAACGCGGCTTCTCAGTTCGAACACAAACACACGTGGTGTGGTGGCCGACGCCGCCTTCCCTCCGATCTGCCGGTCTCGCTTGCATTTCTCCGTCGTTAACACCTCTCTCTATTGCGACTCGTGAACAGCTTTCAAGTCACCCCGGCCCCTAATTGCCTCAGTTAATCTGGCCCCCAACCCTGGTCACTTCCTACCTCCCCCCCCCCCCCCCTAGTCAATGCGGCCTTCTACTCTGATCACTGGCAAACTTATTTTGTAATGAATATATATTTAACAATTTTAACAACCAATGAAGAATGAACTGTTAAATATCATTGTCATTTGCGCAAACTACGATAATACAAAATAATGCAGTTTTGTACAACAATTTGTACAAAATAATTCAATAATGAAATAATTCCTGTTGGAAATGATGTTGCCAGAATATATTCTACTTGATAAGAGAGAGAGAGAGAGAGAGAGAGAGAGAGAGAGAGAGAGAGAGAGAGAGAGAGAGAGAGAGAGAGAGAGAGAGAGAGAGAGGGTGGGGGGTTGGGGGGGTGGGGGGGAAGAAAGGATGGTGAGTGGCTGGAGGAGGTAGGGAGTGGGAGCGTGGGGCGGCCTACTCGGTCTGTTTGTGTATCAAATGGGACTGGATAGGGACGGAATTAGGGGGAGGGGTGAAATACTACGCGATCTGTTCCCGTTTTTAGTGCCTAAGAGGGAGGCAGGGACCCGAGGGAGGCCTGTTTAGTCTTCATCGGGACTCGGGAGTTTCACACCGAAATAAATTAATCTTTCGTTATGCCTGTTTTTTTTTTTTTTTTCTATGCATTTCATGTCTGTGTTTACTTTATACTCTCAAAATGTGAATGCTATCTATGAATTATGATGAAATGAAGGGAAAACATGGTGCCAATATGTTAAACCATGTTGCCACTCTAGTGGGCCGAGACCAATTTGATTTTTCCCCATTACTTCTTAACAATGACTATTGCCTTTTTAGTTATTGCGGCGATGTTAAGGGACCAATTTCTCACAATAGCTGGGAGTTGAGTGTAGTATTCTTTATCTAAAATAAAGTGAAACAGATTAAATGTTTTTACATTAATTTTAATGGTAAAAATTGCTTCATAATTTGAATTTTTGCAATTCGAACAGCCAAAAAGAACGAATTAAGTTTGAATCAAGAGGTATCACTGTACCTCTATGTGTGTGTGTGTGTGTGTGTGTGTGTGTGTGTGTGTGTGTGTGTGTGTGTGTGTGTGCGTGCGTGTGTGTGTGTGTGTGTGTGTCTATATATATATATATATATATATATATATATATATACACATAGTTACAAACCCATGTATGGGGGGCCCTGGCCGTGCGTATGTGTGTCTTTATGTGCGTGGCAGGCTTGAGTCTAGACAAAGAAGGGACAAAGAAGAGGATTTTGATGAGTCAGCAGATAGTTGCTGGCCGGCCGCAGGCAGGAGAGTGAGCGGGTGAGAAGGACAAGGAAGAGCCGCGTGAGAGTGCTGCCTCGCTTCCCCTCGTTCCTGGACAGATATACCCTCTTGACTGCCATGTAATAGTGCCTGTGCGTTGGCAGTGTGTGTGCCAGGACTGTGTGTGCCTAGTTGACATTGTGGAAGCCTGCTGGGAGACTGTGAAAGAGGTGTGTGGTGTGAGGTGGCCCGACCTGCCACCTTGCTGAGTGTCGCCCTGCCGTACGTGTGAGGCGTTGTGTCACACGGTCCCCCGTGTTATGTGTACTGCTTGATGAGTAGACTAGCCAAAGTGAACTCTTTGTGTCTGCTTTGTCCCCCATTTTGAGCTGCTATAGGTACAGGGGAAAGCCTGCAGGATCCCTGTGTCCTGGAAGAGTGGGAGGACTCCCTCATCCTATTACTGACTTTGGAGTTATCATTGAGTTTGCAGACATGGTGCCTGCCTGTTGGACCATTCCTGGGGTAAACCTTTTAAGAGTTCTGTGTGCAAGCTCCTGGAATATCGTGAGGCTCTCAGAGGATCACTGATTGCCTAACCTATCGGATGAGCTCAGTAGGCGGATATGGTGGATATGGTGGGGCTCGGTGAAACAAGGGGGCCTGGCAGTGGTGAGACCAAATACCAAAGGTTTTACTTACTATTGGCTCGGCATGACCAATGGTCACCATGTCAAGGGAGTAGCAATAATCATCTACAGCAAACTGCAGCCATCCTTTGTAAAGCCTATTCCAGTTGATGAGCTCTAGGCTTTATGTCTGTTTTTGCAGTGTATGCTCCTACTGACGTGTGTCAAACTGAAGAGAGTAGATGTTCTACACCAAACTCGAATCTCTATTGGACCAGTGTCCCCATCGCAATGCACTGATCGTGCTGGGCAACTGGCACTAAGAGGGCTGGTTATGAGATATGTGTTGGCCCACATGCCTCTGGTACCAAGAATAACAACAGCTCTTTCCTTCTGAATCTTGTAAGATCCAGAAGGCTGAAAATTGTGGGTTCTTGGTATCAGAGACCAGTGCTGCACCACTAGACTTTGGTATAGCAGTGATGGAGGGGTAGCCAAGGAGATCAACCATATCCTTGTTAGTAGATATTGGAGGACCCTTCAGAATTGCAGGGGAGTTTTTTGGAGTGTTGAGTTCTTTGCAAATTATCACGAGCTTGTTGTCGCTACACTCAAGCTTCATGTCAAGTGGCTGCCAAGGAATGGGTTGAGGAGCACCTAAGGTCAAACAGTGGCTTCGCCTTGGTGGAGACAATGGACAGTATTGAGGAGAGTCATGCAGACAGACTTCCTGGGAACCACGACCAATGCAGGGCTCTGATACATAGGACTAGAACTTTTCTAAGAAGTGACAAGAAGAGGTATGTCAGGGGTCTTGGTGACTGTTATCTAACTGCTAATGACCTCAGACCTGCTTATCAAGCCCTGAAGAAACTCTTCTTCAAGTCTGAAGCACAGTTTAGGCTTCATATCTGTTATTGCAGTGTATGCTCCTAACGAGGTGTGTTAAACTGAATCGAAGATGTTCTATGCCAAACTCGACTCATTGCACTCATTGGTCCCCATGGTTCTGATACCAGAAATGACAACAGGTTTTTTCTTCTGAATTTTACAAGATCTAGAAGGCTGAGAATCGCGATATCAGAGACCAGCGCTGTACCGCTGGACTTGGTATAGCAATGCCAGCGGGGTAGCAAAAAGGAGATCGACCATATCCTTGTCAGTACTCGTTGGAGGATCCTCCAGAACTGCAGGATCTTTCGGAGTGCAAAGTTTTTCGCGACTGATCACAGGCTTGTTGTTGCTACACTCAAGGTTCACATCAAGTCCAGAAAGCCTCCAAGATATGACCACACTGTGTTTCATCTTGAAAAACTGAAGGACTTCAAATGCGAGACTCTGGAGGCTGCCAAGGAATGCACTGGGGAGCGCCCGAGGTCAAGGAGTGGCTTCCCCTCAGTGGAGGCACTAGAAAGTATTGAGGAGAGTCGAGTTGCCAGACTTGCTGGAAACCATGATGAGTACAGGGCTCTGTCACGTAGGATTAGAACTCTCCTAAGGTATGTCAGTGGTCTCACTCAGGATGTCGAGTGTCATTTAAATGCTAATGACCTCAGACCTGCCTATCGAGCTCTGAAAAAACTTCTCTCCAAGTCTACTTCTCAAGTGAGTGCTATCCGAAAAGCAGATGGTTGCCTCGTTTCAGACGCAGATGGGCAGATGGCTTGTTGAGCTGAGTACTTTGAGCAGCTGTCCACGGTGGATCCTCCAAGCGGACAGCTCCGGACTGCAGGGTTGCAGACGCTGGATACTGATCCACTTTGACGATGTCAAAGAGGCTGTGGCAAAGTTGAGGGGTGCAAAGGCAGCTGGCATCTGTAACACCAGTGCGGAGCACTAGAAAGAGTTGCAGAACAGTCATTGTGGAGCATCTGTCAGCAATACCGAGATTACAGATTTCGTTCTTGCTGATGATGCAGCAATCTTCACTGAATCGCTGGAGGTTCTGGTAATGGCTCTAGAGGCACTGCACGAGGAGGTGAAGCCATTCAGACTTAAGATTTCTTGGGCCAAGACCAAGGTCCAGGTGCTTGGAGGTGTACTGGATGAAACATTACAGTTTGTTCATGCGTGTGGTGTGGACATTGAGATCTTGGAAAACTTCACATACCTTGATAGGGTAGTGCAAAACGATGGTGGGTCGAACCAAGAAGTCACATGGCGGATTGGCCTGGCCCACTGCGTTATGGACTCGCTCAACACGAGTATTTGGCATTGTCGATACCTATGCAGACGGACAAAGATTCAGATTTTCAAGTCGCTGGTGATCCCTGTCTAACTCTATGGTTGTGAGACATGGACATTGAGCCCCAACCTGAAGAGGCGAATTGATGCCTTTGGTACCAGATGCCTTCGCAGGATCATGGGATACCACTGATATCAAATCAGCGATTGTTCCGTGAGACCGATTCGAGGCCTATTACTAGCATAGTCCGTCAGCGCCAACTGCGGCCATATGGGCATGTGGCGCGATACCTGGAAGCCGATTCATCTTATCGGGTTGTTTCCAAAAGGGATAACCTGGCTTGGAGGAGGCCAAGGGGGCGCCCACAAAACTCTTGGCTGTCGCAAGTCGATGCCTCCTGCTGAGAGTCACCCAGTATGAGAAGGAAGCCTGCTTGGAGACTTGCGAGGCGTTACCGCTAGAGATGGCGCTGTAAGGTAGGCGAGGCAATGCGCCCCCCTGCTTTTGCCCCCCATGATTGATTCCCTCCATGTAAGGAGGCAGCAAAAATTAGTATAGGCCAGTTAATAAACCAATAATCCTTGCAGGGATCATACTGAAGCGCAGAAGATCCCAGAGTGAATCAAACGCTTTCTTGAAATCAACATAGATTGCAAGCATCCCTTGCCAAAACTAATGTCGATTCTCCACCAGTATGCTTAGTGCTAGGATGCAGTCAGTTCCTGACTAACCCGGAGTGAACCTAGACTGTTCAGGTCTCTGATCTTTCACCGTATGACTGCGGATCCGCATCGGCAGCTAGTGAGCAAGCCTGAGCAATGTTATACCGCAGCAGTTGTTGCAGTCCTGCGGGTCCCCTTTCTCCTTCCAGATAGGAATGACCAACCCCTTTTTTCAATGAGGAAGAATGGTACCTGATTACTATACAGCACTAAAGACAGTATGCAGCCAACGGATCACGGACTCACCCACAGCTTTGAGTAGCTTCACACAGATGTTACAGATGCCAGCTGCCTTTCCACCCCTCAACTTTGCCACAGCCTCTTTGTCATCATCAATAGAGAGTATAGTTTCGTCAATGGGTGGATCAGCATCCAGCATCTGTAACCCTGTAGTTAAGAGCTGTTTAATTGAACAATCCACAGTGAACAGCTGCTCAAAGTATTCAGCCCAACAAACCATCTGCTCATCTGCTTCCGATATGAGGCAACCATCTGATGTTCAGATAACGCTTACCTAAGGTGTAGACATCATCACTATGATGCAGGTTTTGTGATTTGCAGGCCAGATAAACTCAGACAGGATGAATGAATACACAGACAGATGGCAATGCAGTTAACATTAACAAATGCTAAGTACTCAGTGTAGGTGGGGAAAATCCACACAACAGGTAAATGACAAATAAGGCCCTAATAGGTTCAGAACATAATATATATATATATATATATATATATATATATATATATATATATATATATATATATATATATATAGCGAGAGAGAGAGAGAGAGAGAGAGAGAGAGAGAGAGAGAGAGAGAGAGAGAGAGAGAGAGATGGTAGAGTTAGCTCTGACCTTGGTCTA
This sequence comes from Callinectes sapidus, assembly GCA_020233015.1. Lineage (NCBI taxonomy): Eukaryota > Metazoa > Arthropoda > Malacostraca > Decapoda > Portunidae > Callinectes > Callinectes sapidus. The sequence continues at coordinate 7,909,342 of CM035213.1, read as the reverse complement.
AGAAAATAATGCATTGATGTTAGAAGTAAAGTGAATAGAGTACTAAGATTCATCTTTAGGAGCGTTTAAAGCAAAAGTCCTGAAGTTATATTAAAGCAATATATGCTGCTTATCAGACCATGTTTAGATTGTGCTGTACGTTTCTGGCACCCATATTATAGGGAGGAATAAAACTACTACAATCAGAGCAAAGGAGAATGTCTAAGAGGATACAGGGGATGAGGAATATTCTATACAAAGCAAAATTAAAGGTAGTAAATTTGCATTCCTTAGAGAGACATACTGTAAGTTCAGAGGTGTAGAATAGTTGGCGGGAAAGTAACACACAGCAGCTTTCGTCCATCCTTTATTGTGCCAGGTCAAGACTGCCTGACAATGACTGACTCGCTGAGTGCGGGGTGCAGGGAAAATATATTGTACACACATCCTTATAATCCAACATCCTCCCCTTAATTAAGATAAATGTGTGCCTGCCTACACATTAATCTGACATGTCATGCATAGTAAAACATAATGTACAGGGGCGACAGCAAAGAGAACAGAAATACAAAAAAAGAAACAGGAAACTGAAAATCATAGTATATACACATTCTCCCATAAAAGTGTGTGTATTTACCTAATTGTATCAGACAGAGTTCGAGCAAGGTTCATAGTGTCCTGTCTCCATATCTCAAAATATCCAACATTTTTCTTGAAGTTATGTATATTGGTTGCTGTAACTGTCTTGTGTCCTTTAAAGCCTAACTCTTTTTTATCTTCTTTGAGTGTCCTCTCATCTGCCTAGTTTCCTCCTCCATCATCACCAGGTTTTGGTTGTTCAGCTTTTCAATGCCATTTACTATCTTATATAGAGTTATTAGATCTCCTCTCCCTCTTCTATCGTGCAGAGTTGGCAGTCCCATTTCTTTTAATCTGTCTACGTATGTTAGCTCCCTTAGTTCTGGTACCATTTTTGTGACAACTCTTTGGATTCTTTCTAATTTTCTTATATATTTTTTTTGCATTAGGTGACCACACCAAAGCGGCATATTCCAACCTCAGACTTATCATACTGATTACAACTTTTTTCATCATGTCCTTATCCATGTAGTGGAAAGCCACCCGAATGTTGGGTTAATGTTCTGTATGTTGTTACGACCGTCAGGTATTGACGTCAAATATTATTATTGTTTCCTGCGAGCAATGTTTGTTTGTATGTAACTATATGTAATGTTCCCAGGACAGCCCACTCTTTATACCTTATACTATTATTTACTATAATGTATGTATTTATTGTATGTAATCTCGTTATTCGTAAATACATTGTAATGTTCACATAACTGCGTAGCGTCTAGAAGGTTCGTTGGTGACTAGCCGGGTCACGTTTTGTCAGGTCAGCGGAATTTATCTGACGAACAACGCAGCTCTATGAAGGCCGAGTACGCGCCGCGTCGCTCCCCCGAGGGAAGCTAAGTATGTAGTGCCATATATGAATGTATTTGTGATGCATGTATCTATATTATAATTGTGTAAATGTATTGTTAGAATAATAGTGTAATTTTCGTTCACGTTAGGGAGTTGTAATTAAGGTCTTGAGGTGGAAGAGGCGATGTGTGACGTAATGGTGTTCCTCCGCCGAGGAGGGAGAGAGAAGCGCGACGGACGAAAAGTCGAAAACCGGGACAGACCTGAGCGGGCGGACGAGGGGCGAGGGGACCGGAGGCAGTGGTGTCTCTCTTTGTACCGGGCTGAGTATTTTTCTATTGTTCTTATTCTTGGTGCTAGGATTCTGTCTTTTAGGCACAATTATTGCCAATGTGTTGAGATGTTTTACGAGTTATTTGGTGTAAGGGTTTGTCCTTGATTTATTGTGCTATTTTGAAGAGAGTGGTGACGGGTGTTTGTTCGTGAGTCCTGTAATCCCCTCAGGTACGCCATTTTGTAGGTGCTCGCCCAGTTTCCTTTATCTTAGCATCATTATTGCATTGTGTTGGGTTCATTTCTTATTATGGTGATTCAGCTATGGGTGTTAACAAGTTGTGGTGCTATTTTCTTGTGAACGTTATTATGGTGTGTTCTAGTGATTATTTTCTCTGTGTAATCCGGGATTTATTCGGTTTTGAACTGGTGTGTATGTGATCACCAGCGTGTGTGGATCTTTCTCAGTTATTTTGGTGTCTCTTGGTTCTTGAATTATTCCTATTTTTGAGGTGGAATATTTAATCTTTGTGTTATTTTAATTTGACTGGAAGTGACTATAATTCCCTTAACTGTAACTGACCTGACTTATTTTTATCCTGGTTAAACTTAATTTCTAATCTTAATTATTTGTGAATAAATCTTGTGAATATATGAGACTCTTTTCTTAAGTCTCCATCCCCTAGAACTTATATTAATTTTATAAATTTTATTTTATTTTTTTCTTTTCTAGTTACACCCCTGAGTTAACCCAAAGCGTTAAACCTGTTGTAACGTGGCCTTATTATTCATTTACCTCACTTATTGACAGGTTCCCCAGTTGGGTTGAGAACTTTGTCAGGGTTTAACCTGGGGTCGTAACAATGTTGATCCAAATAGTTGATTTATATGCTGTTCTGAGCTCAGTGTATCTTGCATCACCACCCCCTAGATCTTTTTCTTCCTCGGTCTTAAGTATTACCTGTTCCATCTTGTAGCTCCATTTCTTATCTTCTTTTGCTTTGACGTAGCTCCATCACATGATATTTCTTCGCATTAAAATCCAGTTTCCACCTCTTACTCCATTCATTAATCTTGTTTATATCTCTTTGTAGCTCTCAACAGTCATCAGTCTTCTTAACAACTCTCATTAATTTGGCATCACCTGCAAACAGATTCATATAGCTGGTCACACAACACTGCATATCATTTACATATATTTGGAACATTATGGGCGCTAAGACTGACCCTTGTGGTACTCCGCTTATCACCTTTCTCCAACTTGAAGTTGCTTTTCTGATTACAGTTCTCATTTTTCTACCTTTCAAATAGTCTTGCATCCATTCTAATACTTTCCCTCTCCATCCACCTATGTGTTTCAGTTTCCAAATGCTTTTTGGATATCTAGGTAGACAACATCCACCCACCCCTCCATGTTATCAATTTCTTCAATTACTCATGTATAGAAACTTAGTAGGTTCGTCACACATGATTTTCCTTGCCCGAATCCGAATTGCCTATTAGATATAACTATATTGTCTTCCAAATATCTCACCCATTTCTCTTTATTTAATATCTCGCAGATTTTGCTAACAACACTTGTTAGTGGCACAGGTCTATAATGTAGTGGTCAGTCTTCTTTCCCCCTTTGTAAATGGGCACTATGTTGGCTCTCTTCCACTTTTGTGGTACCCTGCCCTCCTCTATTGAGCTGGTAATCACTTTCCAAAATTAGATGTATTAGTTGATCCTTACATTCCCTTAGTGTCCAGACTGACACTCCTTCTGGTCCCATTGCTTTTCTTACATCTAAACTTCCCATCAGTCTGCCCACATCTTGTTTCTGTACCACAACCTCCTTGAATCCTTCCTGTGCCTCTGTCATGTTTGGTTCTGTAAATGCCTCCTCTCCTGTGAATACTGATTTGAAGCTCTCATTAATAATTTCATTAAGCTCTTCTGCTGTTTGGTATGTTTTTCCTCCCTTTACTATCTTATCTATGGTTTTTGTACACTTTATCTTTCCATTTATATACTTATAGAAGAGTTTGCGGTCATTTTCACACTTCTCTACCACATCCTTTTCAAAAGCTATATCCTCCTCTTTTCTTATCCCGACATACTCATTTCTTGCTTCTTTGTATCTATCTCTATTATCTTAATTTGCCCACAAAGAGATTTTTTCCACAAATATTTTTAAGCGACTTCCGCCTATAAGGCGAAACGCCTATAACAAACATTTATAAGGAGACACCAGTGTACTTATGATAATGTATGAAAGTGGTTTGAAAAATTCTTTGAATTGATGATTACTTCATCAAAAAAACAAAACACATTCTAATGAGATCTGAGAGAACGAAGTTTATCAATCTCTGGAAAGTGAGAAATGTTACGTAGTTCTTGCACCATTTCCTTAAACGTGAATCGACCAGAGGATCTAAGGAAGGCAGTATAAGAGAGAAGATTCATCTAGCTCAACCCGAAAGAATCCTGATGGTACGTAAGTCTAAGATAGAAGAAAATTAATCTCACTCGCCAAACGGCTGAATAAAAATAAACTGCTTAATATTGGTATGGGATAACAATCTGGCATTGAGCTTTCTGAAATCCATGATATGTTATTTGCTTTGTTTCTTAGGAACAAGTAACAAGGAGGCATTGAGGGGAACAACCAGTTCAATATCTTCCTTTAACTTACCTTACACAGGATCTTCTGGAAGAACTCTACAGTAGGGTGGCACTCAGTGGCTTGGAACTGGGTGACAAGTAGATGGAATGCTGGATGAAACTTGTATGGCTCAAGGCTTCATCAAGAGAAGAGAGAACATTCCTGAAAGAATTGAGGAGTGCAAATAAATCGCATGCATAACCTAAGAAAACTGAATTTGAAATATCTTTATTGATTGGAGGGAGAGAAGACATCAGGCTGCTGCACATCCTCCTCATCCAACTCCTTTAGCATTTCCTCCATGTTTTCTTCATAAGGTATAACAAGCTCTCTGATGTCCGTCTGATTAATCTCCAATACGCCTACAACTTGGCGTGCTGATTTTACTACCTTCTAGACAGCTATTTCTACGGACTGCTACTGGGAGACTGATAACTCAATTTTATGACCTAACAACCCTTTGAGAACATTCCACCAGGTATGGTGCACAGTTGCTTGAGTTAGCTCTGGCCAGCTGTCAAGGAAAAGGTTAACAGTAGTCTTGATATGGAATTGTTTCCAAAACTGGATGACTGACATCACTTCAGGATTCTGAAGTAGGGGTGGAGCGGGTGCAGGTGTGTTTTTGGATGTAGGGTCATCAGGATCGCTATCAGACTCTAGGCATGGGTGAGAGGAAAGTGATGATGCTAACGCAAGTTTTCTCAAAATCTCTTTGTGTGTATCTGTGGTGGTGTCTAGGAGAGCAAAGATTTTTCTTGCATAGCATGTCTGCCAATGATTAACTCTCGGGTAGTCAGGGGCATTGTCGAGCAGTGGCACAATTTTTGAAGTTTTTTTTCTTGAGGCAAAACTTCTCTGCATCAGGCACGAAACAGTGGTCAAACCACTCCAGGCATAACATACTAGACATCAAGATTTTATTGTTGTTAAGCCAGTGGAAATTAAGCTTTGTCATATCACCGTTTCTGTATGGCCTATAATTCTTAGCATAGTGGATGATAAGTGGCTTCATATTGCATGTGCTTGATGTGTTCGTTGCCAGCGTGAGGAGACTCAATCCTTGCCAGCCTTATAGCCACTGATGGCTTTCTGGTATCCAGCAAAGTGTGCTCTTTTTTTTTTTTTTTTTTGCATACTCTTTCATAGCACTCCTGTCTCATCTGCGTTGAATATCTGGTCTGTTGTGTAGCCTCCCTTTTGAATTATTCATCGGAGCATGGAAGGGAAAGCCTGCACTGCTGATACATCAGAGTTTGCTGCTTCTCCTGACACTTTTACATTCCTGAAGCCCTGGTGTCTCATAAAGTTAAAGCTACAGCCCCTGGACGTCTAGAACTCAGGTGAATCGCTCACGTTGGTCTTCCTGGCAACCTCCTTGTACAAAGCTTTCACTTTGTACCATGTCATGGAACCATCAACGGGCATACCATGCCTGTTTTGCCATGTAAGCACCCTCTCTGTGGTCTTAAGAATACAGTTCTTCAGTTTGAAGGCATGCCATATGGTAGCTTTAGCTGGGTTGCCTCTGATGACCTCCCTTGTCTTGTCTTAAATTTTGAAGATAGTCCTGATGGTTGATTCGTTAACTTTGTATTTTTGGGCAAGGTGTTCCTTCTCCCTCACTCTATTGCTTGAATGATATCAAGCTTCTGGCTATATAAAATCTTGGTACGATAGTAGTAGAGCCATTTTTTATGGTAAGTAAGGTTAGATTGGTAAGAGGTTGCAAGGGAGATCAAATCACAATGGGAGGACAATGGAAACTGAGTTATGCCTGGAGGCCGCTGTTGACATTGTCACAACGCAGGCCACCACATATATATAGGGACTGCATGTACAGTCAGCCCTCGTTTTTACGGAATAATACAGACTGCCCCATGTCCGGAAAGTGAAAAAGTGCGGACATTGAAAATTGAGTACAATACAATTCTGTACTGTACAGTAAACAGCCTATATTGTCTTGTACACATACTCATAGGCTACAATATTGTACAATATGCATATATAGTATACATGAGAGTAAAATATGGTTATACTTGCAATAGGGTACAGTATAATATTAACCCCAAAATTGCTGTAAGCCTTCTGGGTGGCTTAGCGGTAAACTGCTGTACGCCTTCTGAAAGCCCACTTTTTAAACAGGCACCATTAAGTTTCTTTGATTCATATTTCTTTGAAATTATTATTTTTTGTATTTTAATAAACTTTCCTTTAGTAATTTTTATTCTCCTAATATGAATTTGTTTATTCATATCATTCTTATAAAGGGAAACAATGGAACTACTATATTTTTATTTTATAATTTTATATAGTCGACATTGCGCTCCTCTCATAGATATTAGAGTTTGAGTCTCATGAATGGTAAGAGGTAGGTACAATTTAGTAATATAGAAGTTGTTTTTGTATAAAAAAAGAAAGAAGTGAACAAGATTATGGGAACAAGTGCTCCTTCACTAGACGCTGTCAGACGTGAAGAGCCAAGGGTAGCTGGCCCGCACAACGCATCACACACATACACACTAACACATACACACACACACACAGCTGTATAGTATGGTGTCTATTTTACGTATTGTGGCTTACACGGAACTAATATGTCGGTACTTTATTTATTGTCAACCAAGCAGAAGAGAGTATTTTTATTTCACTTATTTATTTAGAACACACACACACACACACACACACACAGAGAGAGAGAGAGAGAGAGAGAGAGAGAGAGAGAGAGAATGTCATAGACACACACACACACACACACACACACACACACACACACACACACACACACACATGCACAAACCGAACATGGTTGTGTATATTCACATGTGACATTGACAAAACTGCCATATGGTCGTTGTCATGGCAACGAGTTATTTGTGCGTATTCCCACTGCCACCTCCCTCCCCACACTCCGCTCTTCACAATGGCCCCAGATACTGCCAGAAATCCATTTTTGTGATGAAAAATGCTTAGAAATATGGTAGCTACAGTACATTTTGAGTTACAGAATTGAGAATTGAAATATTTGTGACACATTTCTATAGCGTAAATATCATTTAAGGAAAGTCAATTTTTCCTGATATTGCCCCTCTTAATCCCATAGCCGCAGTTTATAGGTTAATAGCGTCACCTGCGTCGTCTGCCGCGAAAGCTACCTACCGGTCAAAGTTGTTATCACTTTCCAGACAAACACAGCCTGCACCGGACAATCCTCCGGACCACGGACATTGACCGAAAAATTGAAAGTCCGATTAATTGAGGTCCGTAAAAACGAGGGCTGACTGTACATGCATATATTATTCAAATGTAGTTGCATGTCTAGATTGAGATTATTAGACCAATTATGAAATAACGTAGAATTGCCACACTGACCACCATGCAAGCCGCCCACCTGCCCTGTTCTGCCCCACCCCATCCATTCCATTCCCAGCCACGCCCTGCTAACATTCCCCATCACTCATCCACGCCCTCCCTGCCACAAAGCCAAAAACTGCACCGTAACAAATCCCAACAGCATCAGATCAAATCAACGTTTAGAGAGTACACCCTGTTAATCAAAACCATGTCTTAACCTGCACGCTGCTGGCCACCTTCATCCTAAACCAACCCGTGGTGCCGGCCAATTTTTCATATCTTTTTTATGCATAAAAAATACTTTTTAATGTAAAAATAATGAAAACATGAGTATGTGTGCAAAACATTATAGGCTGTTTACTGTATAGTAAAGAACTCAATTTTCAATGTCCAGACTTTTTCACTCTCCGGACATGGCCCAGTCTGTATTAGTCCGAAGAAACGAGGGCTGACTGTGTGTGTGTGTGTGTGTGTGTGTGTGTGTGTGTGTGTGTGTGTGTGTGTGTGTATATA
>CM035213.1:7864967-7885532 GCA_020233015.1 Callinectes sapidus | reverse complement strand
CGCATCGGCCGCCACGTGTCTTTGTGTTCGAATTGTGAGGCCGTGTTCGGATTATAGGTGCAAATTTGTTCGCCAAATGTGTTCGGATTGGGAAGTGTTTGATTCAAAGGATGTTCGAATCAAGAGGTACCACTGTATATATATATATATATATATATATATATATATATATATATATATATATATATATATATATATATATATATCCTCCCCCCCCACCCTCTCTCTCTCTCTTTGTTATCAAGTAGAATATATTCTCACAGCATCATTTCAAACAGGAATTATTTCAAGAAAAGTTTAAATTATTGTACAAAACTGTAAATTGTTAAATTATCGCACTTTGCGCAAATCACAATGATATTTAACAATTCATTCTTCATTGGTTATTTAAAGTGTTAAATATATCAATCAATCAATCATGGGGGGCATACGCCAGGGGGCGCGTTGCCTCGCCTACCCTACGGCGCCACTCCTGGCGGCCACGCCTAGCGAGTCTCCATGCAGGCTCCCTTCCTATACCGAGTAACTCCCAGCAGGAGGCATCGACTTGCCGCAGCCAAGAGTTCTGTGGGCGTCCCCTAGGCCTCCTCCAGGTTGGGTTGTCCCTTACGGAAACAACCCGACAAGCAGGGTCGGCTTCCGGGTATCGTGCCACATGCCCATATAGCCGCAGTTGGCGCTGACGGACTATGCTAGTAACAGGCCTCGAATCGGTCTCGTGGAACAATCGATGATTTGACACAAAGTCATACCAGCGGTATCCCATGATCCTGCGAAGGCATCTAGTACCAAAGACATCAATTCGCCTCTTCAGGTCGGTGTTCAGCGTCCATGTCTCACATCCATAGAGTAAGACAGGGATAACCAGCGACTTGAAGATCCGAATCTTTGTCCGTCTGCATAGGTATCGACAACGCCAAATACTCGTGTTGAGCGAATCCATAACGCCGTGGGCCAGGCCAATCCGCCGTGTGACTTCTTGGCTCGACCCACCATCGTTATGTACTACACTACCAAGGTATGTGAAACCTTTCAAGATCTCAATGTCCTCGCCACACGCATGGACAGACTGTACTGTTTCATCCAGCACGCCTCCAAACACCTGGACCTTGGTCTTGGCCCAGGAAACCTTAAGTCCCAAGGGCTTCACCTCCTCGTGCAGTGCCTCTAGAGCCATTACCAGAACCTCCAGTGACTCAGCGAAGATTGCTGCATCATCAGCAAAAACAAGATCTGTAATCTTGGTGTTGCCGACAGATACTCCGCAATGACTTTGTTCCACAACTCTGCCTAGTACCCAATCCATGCATGTGTTGAAAAGTGATGGAGCAAGCACACAGCCCTGCCTCACACCTGTATTCACAGGGAAGAAGCTGGACTCGCCTCCTCCACACTTCACAGCACTTTTAAATATATCTTCATAATTAAATAAGTTTGCCAGTGACCAGAGTAGAAGCCACATTGACTGGGGTGGTAGGTAGGAAGTGGTTGGGGGTCGGAGTAACGGAGGCAACTAGGGGCCAGAGTGACTTGGAAGCCGTTCACGAGAGAGAGGTGTTCACGGCGGAGAAGTGCAAGCGAGACCGGCTGACTGTCGGGAAGGCGCATCGGCCGCCACGTGTTTTTCTGTTCGAATAGTGAGGCCGTGTTTGGCTTGGAGGTCAAAATTTGTTCACGAAATGTGTTCGGATAGGGAAGTGTTCGAGTCAAAGGGTGTTCGAATCAACCTTTGACTCGAACACTTCGCTATCCGAACACATTTCGTGAACAAATTTTGGGGTGGGGGGGGGGAGGATGAGGAGTGGCCAGAGGAGAGGGAGGGAGTGGGGGAGGGGTGACCTACTCAGTCTGTTTGCCTATCGAATGGGAGAGGATAAGGACGGAGGGAGGGATAAGGGGGGAATACTACGCTATCTGTTCCTGTATTCAGTGCATGAGAGGGAGGGGGCACCCGGGGGGGAGGCTTGTCTAGTCTTCATCGGAACTCGGGATTTTCACACTGAAGTTAATAAGTCTTTTGTTATGCCTTTTTTTTTTTCTAAGCATTTCATGTCTGTGTTTACTTTACACTCTCAAATTGTGAAGAATATTTATGAATTATGATGAGATGAGGCGAAGAAAAGGTGCCAGTATGATAAACCATGTTGCTACTCTGGTGGTTCAGGACCAATTTTTTTATTTCCCCATTACTTCTAAACAATTGCTATTGCGTTTTTACGTACTGCGGCGATGTTAAGGGACCAATTCCTTGCAATAGCGGGGATTGAGTGTAGTATTTTTATATTGAAAATAAACTGGAATGGATTAAATGTTTTTACATTAATTTCAATTGTGAAAACTGCTTCCTAATCCAAATTTTTGCAATTCGAACAGCCAAAAAGAACGAATTAAGTTCGCATCAAGAGGTACCACTGTATATATATATATATATATATATATACAGTAAGCCCTTGTTTCTTCGGACTAATACAGACTGGGCCATATCCGGAGAGAAAAAAAGTCCGGACATTGAAAAATGAGTACAGTACACTTTTGTACTGTACAGTAAACAGGCTATATTGTTTAGCACACAACTCATAGGCTACAATATTGTACAATATGCATATACAATATAAATGAGAGTAAAATATGGTTATACCTGCAATAGGGTACAGTATAATATTGACCCACATACTGCTGTACGCCTTCTGGGTGGTTTAGAGGTAAACTGCTGTACGCCTTCTGGAATCGCACTGTTTAAACAGGCACCATAATTCATCGGACTTTCAATACTTCGGTCAATGTCCGGGATTCGGACAATTGTCCGATGCGGTTGTGTTTGTCCGGAGAGTGACAACTTTGACCGGTAGGTAGCTCTCGGGGCAGAGGACGCAGGCGACACGTGAGTTTCCCACCAACTATCATATTTCTAAGCATTTTTCACCACAAAAATGGATTTCTGGCAGTATCTGGAGCCATTGTGGAGAGTGGGGTGTGGGGAGGGAGGTAGGGGGAGGTGGCAGGGGGGATACACACAGATGACTCGTTGCCATGGCAATGACCATGTGGCAGTGTTGTCAATGTCACATGTAAATACACACAACTATGTTCAGTCTGTGCATGTTTCTGTGTGTGTGTGTGTGTGTGTGTGTGTGAATCTATAACTCACTCTCTCTCTCTCTCTCTCTCTCTCTCTCTCTCTCTCTCTCTCTCTCTCTCTCTCTCTCTCTCTCTCTCTCTCTCTCTCTCTCTCTCTCTGTCTTGCTTCAAAAGAAATAAATGATAAAACAAAAATATTTTCTTTCTATAATGGCAATCTCCATATAAGTAATATTCTTTTCATTACTCAGACATTAATATTTTGATTCGCAAATAAAGTAAATGGTATCAAAATACATGGAGTAAACCACATACATTTGGAAACACAAATTTTGGTATATATATATATATATATATATATATATATATATATATATATATATATATATATATATATATATATATATATATATATATAGATAGATAGATAGATAGATAGATAGATAGATAGATAGATAAATATACGTATATATACTTATATATATACCACCAAATACCAAATGATCAAACAATGGATAAATGGGCCAAATGAAAATAGATATATGCTGGTAATGGTGATGCGAAATATTGCTCTAGATAGGACATAGTAAACATAGCCTCCTATTATTTTACAATTCTGTCTTTCTCCCTGTTCTAAATAAATAAGAGAAACAAAAATACTCTCTTCTGCTTGGTTTATAATAAATAAAGTACCGAAATATTACTTCTGTGGGATGCCCGGTGCGGGCCAGCCACCCTTGACTCTTCAACGTCTGACAGCGTTACCAACGTCTAGTGTAGGAGCACTTGTTCCCGTATCTTGTTCGTTTCATTCTTTTTTTTATACATAAACAACTTCTGTACTACTAAATCATACATTCCTCTTACCATACATGAAACTCAAACTCTAATATCTATGAGAAGAGTGCAATGTCGACTATATAAAATAAAAATATAGTAGTTCCACTTCCACCTCACCTCCTCCCTGTTTGCCTTTGTGGTACCCACTCTCACTCAGTTTTGTCTGTGTTACTGCCAGGGCCTAATACGCAGTGCACGTGGTGAAGCTGTGGGTCAAAATCCTGCAGCATTAATTTCATGTAAGCATTGCTTATATGTGGGGAAAGAGGAAGATGAAGCTGAGGATGACCCTACTGATGTGGATCCTGTACCATCCACATCATTCACTCATTTCACAGCAAAACCACCAAGAGAGCCCGGGTAGAGGCTAGTAGCTTTATCAGCTACCCGTGACAAAACATTATTATAAGTGTAAATATAGTGCAAAAGTGTATAAGTACGCAATACCAAAGCAGCACAGTCCCCATCAAACACCTGCCTTGTCAAGTTGTGTAACAGTCTACGGACAAATCCCCTAAACTTCAGCTCAGCTCGACATTTGAAAATCGATTACAGCAAAACTACTCATGCTAAGTGTCTCATATTTTGTGAGTATTACTTTTTCATATAGTACTTTTTTTTAAGCCCGCCCCCCCTCCCCCCAAAAAAAAAAAAAAAAAAAAAAATCGAAAATCGCTGGCACACAGTGTATAACAGCTGCTACACCCTCCCCTCCGGCAGGGTACAGGTTAAAATGTGCGCTTCCAGGAGGCGTACAGCAGTTTAACGCTAAGCCACCCAGAAGGCTTACAGCAGTTTTCGGGTTAATATTATACTGCACCCTACTGCAGGTATACCCATATGTATACTGTTTATGCATATTATACCATAATGTAGCCTATGAGTTTGTGTGCGAGACAATATAGGCTGTTTACTGCACAGTACAGAACTGTATTGTACTCACTTTTCAATGTCCGGACTTTTCCACTCTCCGGACATGGCCCAGTCTGTATTTATCCGAAGAAACGAGGGCTGACTGTATATATACAGTGGTACCTCTTGATTCAAACACCCTTTGATTCGAATACTTCACAATCCGAACACATTTGGCTAACAAATTTTGACCTCCAATCCGAACGCGGCCTCCCAATTCCAACACATACACATGTGGCGGCCAACGCCGCCTTTCTGCCAGTCAGCCTGTCTCGCTTGCACTTCTCCGCCAAGAACACCTCTACCCCTAGTTGCCTATGTTACTCTGGCCCCCAACCCTGGTCTCTTCCTACCTACCACCCCAGTCATTGTGGTGTTCTACTCTGGTCACTGGCAAACTTATTTACTAATGAAGATATATTTAACACTTTTAACAACCAGTAAAGAATGAATTGTTAAATATCATTGTCATTTGCGCAAACTACAATAATAAAATAATTTGCAGTTTTGTACAATAATCTATACTTTTCTTGAAATAATTCCTGTTGGAAATAATGCCGGGAAAATATATTCTACTTGATAAAAGACTGGGGTGAACCTTCGAAGGGTTCTGCATGTTGGAATGTCCTGAGTCTCTCAGAGGATCACTGATTGCTTCATTTATCGGAGGAGCTCAGTAGGTTGAGAGTGGATATGGTGGAACTATCTTAGACAAGGAGGCCTGGTAGTGGTGAGACCAGTAGTAAGGGTTTTACTTACTACTGGTCTGCTATGAGCATGGTCACCATGTCAGGCGGGTAGCCATAGACATCACCAGCAGACTGCAGCCGTCTGTCATAGAGGTTACTCCGGATGATGAGCGCATATTGCGATAAAGCTGAAGCCCACTTTAGGCTTCATGTCTGTTGTTGCAGTGGATGCTCCTACCAAGGCGTGTGAAACTGAAGAGAAGATTTCCTACGGCAAACTCGACTTTGTACTGGACCTGTGTCCCCATCGTGATGCACTCATTGTCCTGGGTGACTTTAATGCTGTCACTGGCACTGAAAGGGCTAGCTATGAAATATGTGTTGGTTCCCATGGTTCTGGTACCAGAAATGAAAACAGCTCTTTCCCTCTGAATTTTGCAGGATCCAGAAGGCTGAGAAGTGCAGGTTCCTGGTATCAGAGACCAGCGCTGCACCACTGGACTTGGTGAAGCAGTGCTGGAGGGGTAGCGAAGATCGACCATATCCTTGTCAGCCTGCAGGGTTTTTCGGAGTCCCAAGCTCCTTGCAACCGATCACAGGTTTGTTGTTGCTTCACTCAAGCTTCAAGTCAAGTCCAGAAAGTCTCCAAGATGTAACAATACTGTGTTTCATCTTGAGAAACTGAAGGACTTGACATGTGCACAAGAGTATACAGTGACAGTCTCCAATTGGTTTGGAGCGCTCGAGACCCTTGAGGATCCTCAAGAACTATGGGATACCTTTAAATGTGAGACTCTTGAGGCTGCCAAGGAATGCATTGGGGAGCGCCCCAGGTCACGGAGAGGCTTCACCTCGGTGGAGACACTGGAAAGTATTGAGGAGAGTTGCGCTGTCAGACTTGCTGGGGACCATGACCAGTACAGGGCTCTGTCGCGTACGACTAGAACCCTCCTGAGAAGAGACAAGGAGAGGTATGTCAGGGTTCTGGCTGAGGATGTCAAGTGTCATTTAAATGCTAATGACCTCAGACTTGCCTATCAAGCTTTGAAGAAACTCCTCTCCAAGTCTACTTCTCAGGTGAGTGCTATCCGAACAGTAGATGTTTTTTTACGTATCAGACGCAGATCAGCAGATGGCTCATTGGGCTGAGTACTTTGAGCACCTGTTCTTGGTGGATCCTCCAAGCAGACAGCTTCAGACTGCAGGGTTGCAGAAGCTGGATGCTGATCCACCCATTGGCAAAACTGCACCCTCCATTAGCAATGTAAAAGAGGCTGTGGCAAAGTTAAGGGGTGGAAAGCTGGGGGTGAAGTCATGATCCGTGGGTAGCATCCTGTCTTGACTGCTATATGACATTCAGGTACCATTCCTCCTGACTGGAAAAAGGGGTTGATTGTCCCTATCTGAAAGAGAAATGGGGACCGTCAAGACTGCAACAACTACCATGGAATAACACTGCTCAGTGTACCAGGCAAGGTGCTTGCCCATTTGCTGTTGACGCGGATTGGCACTCAACTGCTGAAGCACCAGAGACCTGAACATTCAGGGTTCACGCCCGATAAGTCAACAACTGACCGTATCCTAGTGCTTCGCGTACTGATCGAGCACCTACGTGAGTTTCGACAAGGAATGCTTGCAGCCAATGTCGATCTCAAGAAGACGTTTGATTCAGTGCATCGAGAGACACTCTTAGCATCTCCGTGAGATTCCTGCAAGGATTACTGCTCTATTAACTGCCCTGTTCTCCGGGGACTGTGAGTGCTGTGAAGTGTGGAGGAGGCATGTCCAGCTTCTTCCCTGTGAACACAGGTGTGAGGCAGGGCTGTGTGCTTGCTACATCACTTTTCAACACATGCATGGATTGGGTACTAGGCATAGTTGTGGAAAAAATCATTGTGGAGCATCTGTCGGCAACACTGAGATTACAGATTTTCTCTTTGCTGATGATGCAGCAATCTTTGCTGAGTCACCAGAGGTTCTGTTAATGGCTCTAGAGGCACTGCACGAGGAGGTGAAGCCCGTGGGACTCATGGTTTCTTGGGCCAAGACCAAGGTCCAGGTGTTTGGAGGCGTACTAGATGAAACAGTACAGTGCGTCCATGCTAGTGGCGAGCACATTGAGATCTTGAAAAATTCACATACCTTGGTAGTGTAATGCATAATGATGGTGGGTTGAGCCAAGAAGTCACACGGTGGATTGTTCTGGCCCATGGCGTTATGGACTCGCTCAACATGAGTATTTGGCGTTGTTGATATCTGTGCAGATGGACAAAGATTTAAATCTTCAAGTCGCTGGTGATTTGTCTTACTCTATGGTTGTGAGACATGGACACTGAACACTGACCTGAAGAGGCGAACTGATGTCTTTGGTACAAGATGCCTTTGCAGAATCAGGGGATACCGCTGGTATGACTTTGTGTCAAATCAGCGATTGTTCCGTGAGACCGATTCGATACTTATTACTAGCATAGTCCGTCAGCGCCAATTGCGGCTATATGGACATATGGAGCGATACCTGGAATCCGATCCTGCTTATCGGGTTGTTTCCGTAAGGGATAACCCGACTTGGAGGAGGCCAAGGGGACACCCACAGAACTCTTGGCTGCGGCAAGTCGATGCCTCCTGCTGGGAGTTTCTCAGTATGGGAAGGGAGCCTGCATGGGCACCCGCGAGGCTTGACCACCAGGGTAGCGCCGTAGGGTAGGCGAGGCAACGCGCCACCCGGCGTATGCCCCCCATGATTGAATGATTGATTGATTGATGAAAGAGAGACAAAGACAGAGAGAGAGAGAGAGAGAGAGAGAGAGAGAGAGAGAGAGAGAGAGAGAGAGAGAGAGAGAGAGAGAGAGAGAGAGAGAGAGAGAGAGAGAGAGGGGGGGGGTAGGAGGATGGCGAGTGGCTGGAGGAGGGAGGGAGTGTCTGTTTGTGAATCGAATGGGAGTGGATAGGGACGGAGTGAGGGGGAGGGAAGAAATACTATGCATCTGTTCCCGTACTTAGTGCATGACAGGGAGGCGGGGACCCAGGGGAGGCCTGTTTAGTCTTCATGGGACTCGGGATATTAACACCGAAGTAAATAAATCTTTTGTTATACCTTTTTTTTATGCATTTCATGTCTGTGTTTACTTTATACTCTCAAAATGTGAACGATATCTATGAATTATGATAAGCTGAGGAGAAAACAAGGTGCCAATATGTTAAATTTTGCTGCCACTCTGGTGGGCTGGGACCAATTTCATTTTTTCCCATTACTTCTTAACAATGGCTATTGCGTTTTTAGCTACTGCGTCGATGTTAAGGGACTAATTTTTCGCAATAGCTGCGGGTTGAGTGGAGTATTTTCTTTCTAAAATAAACTGGAACGGATTAAATGTTTTTACATTAAATTCATTGGTAAAAATTGCTTCCTAATTCGAATTTTCACAATTCGAACAGCCAAAAAGAATGCATTAATTTCGAATCAAGAGGTACCACTGTATTTAAATAGGAATGTACACAATTTTTTGGCTCCTTGACAGGATAAGCTCCATTCGTCATAAATTAATGTTTTCTGACAGAGTGGTGAGTTGAGGCTGGTTTCCACATCATGTTTATAAAGGTACACCAGTTTTGAGGCTCCTAAATCAAGGAGTGGTCTTATACAACGGGGATAAAACAAACCTGTAACCCGGTGGTAAACACTAAGTCCTATTGCGACACACACACACACATATATATTGTTACGAACCCATGTATGGGGGGGGTAGCCGTGGCCGTGGGTATGTGTGTATGTATGTGCGTGGTGGGCGTGAGAGTAGACAAAGAAGCAACGGGTCTGGGACGGGAAGGAGAGAGAGAGGCCGGAGGAGCGACACAAGGGAGAAGGGAGCTTTTGACGATTCAGCAAATAGTTTCTGCCGCCGCCCGGCGACAGGCTGTGAGGGGAGAGAGCAGAGAGAAGAGAGTTGGGGCCCAGTGAGGAGGACAGAGGGAAGAGCTGCCTCGCTTCCCCTTGTTCCTGGACAGATATATTCTGACTGCCATGTAATAGTGCCTGTGCGTTGGCAGTGTGTGCGCCTGGACTGTGTGTGCCTAGTTGACATCGTGGAAGCCTGCTGGGAGGCCGTGAATGAGGTGTGAGGTGTGAGGAGGCCCGAGCTGCCGCCTTGCTGTGTCGTCTTGCTGAGCGCGCCTTTGTCATTGTGTGAGGCGTGTCACGGTCCCCCGTGTTACCTGTAGTGCTTGCTGAGTAAACTAGCCAAAGTGAACTCTGTGTGTTTGCTTTGTCCCCCATTTTGAGCTGCTATAGGTACACTTCGCTACACTTGCCCATCCGAACCGTGTGAAAGTTACGCAACCCCCCTATGCCCTGTTGCCCTGCTTGTGCACCTGGGAGGCCTGTGTGAACCCTGTGGCCTGAGACGTGCTGCTGAGGGCAGAGAGAGAGGGTGTGAAGAAGAAACAGGGGGGGTGAACGTAACAATATATATATATATATATATATATATATATATATATATATATATATATATATATATATATATATATATATATATATATTATGCACGTGTTAAGTGTAGGTATTGTTGTTTGGTTTCCATAAAGGAACTCGTGTGAGACATCTTTTGGCCACTCAACAAAATGTCGCATACAACTGAAAAGAAACGTACCTAAATTACATATATATTTAGGGGGAATTTGAACCCCATGTATATTCGAAAACACGTAAAACGAATAAGTTTGAAAATCTGTACTCGTTGACTGTCCTACTCCCTGCATTCATGATCATACCTGTCATCTTCCTGGCTTTCCTTTCAAAATTTTCATCTTTTTTTTTTTTTTTTTTTTTTGCTCTACCTCTAAATCTAGATAAGTTGAGTTGAGTTGACAGTGGAAGTTGTGCTTAAGTAGAAGCAGCACTTCCTAATGTGTTCACTGTTAGGGGTCTTATAGTTTAGGTCTTTTTTCAATTTACCATATATGTCAAGGCATCATCTTATTCTCCAGGAATAAAACACAAACCTATGACTCTGAGGTGAACATTAAGCCACTTAACCTTGAAATTCATTCTGCAGACACACACATGCACACATCATTTACTATATATATATATATATATATATATATATACACACACACACACACAATTTATTGGCTCAGCATGCACCCCAGGGCCCGGATTCAGAAAGAGTATAGGTGTTAGGAAGTTGTAGCTCTCCACAACCTTCGAAAGTTTTGGCCACTTACACTATGCCAGTGGTTCTTAACCTTTTTCCTTGTTCGCACCCCCATTCAATTCACCAACCAGTTCTCGCACCCCCTTCCAGATTATTGATGGTGCTCGCACCCCTAGGGGGTGCGAGCACCCCCGGTTAAGAACCACTGCTTTACTACATGCTTCTTATCAAGTTGCATACCTGGTTGCTAAGTCAAAGAAGCCCCATACAATTGCCAAGGAATTGACCAAGCCGTGTGCCCTTGAAATGGCAAAGACTGTTCTCGGTCAGGAAGCTGCGAGGAAACTGCAACAAGTGTCTTTATCAAAAGGCTTAATAGCATTATCATTAATGCCAATTAACACAATGACTTCTTGATTTCCAGAATTTTTCACTTTTTTCGGTTACCCGACCATTATCCCCGAAAAATTGTAAATTTCCCCCAGGGTATCCTCGCACCCCCTAGGAAGCATTCTCGCACCCCTAGGGGGTGCGAGCACCCCCGGTTAAGAACCACTGCACTATGCTCACTTTGGGATTCAGAAAGCTAGGTGTAACTTCTTCCTCTTCAGTGGACACATTGAGGCAGCTGATCGAGACTTCCCACCCATGATGACGTCATAGGCGCCAGCGAATCACAAGCACCGAAACAAAACGGCTAACCAATCACAAAGCCTCCTGCCTCCCCGCTCTCTCTAAACTCCGCCCTTTTCTTCTTCTTCCTCTTGTGACTTGTTTTGATGGTCTTGTTTTACTTAAAGGTTTTATCAGTTCCCTTCAGTTTTAGTCATTGTAGAAGCAAAAGACATACACAAGGACATTATTATTAGCAAGGTAATGTGTGTCTGAATAAATTAGTGATGTTGTATATGATTTGTGTTGACAAATTTCCGCGGGGCAAACCACACATTTCTGAGTTCCCTCTTCTCCCACAAAATTGTAGGACCTGTGCAAACTGTTTTAGTGATAGAGAAACATCGTAATGATGTATCTGCAGCAGAAATCAAGTGAAACTAATAAATAACGAGATCTAAATATTAGGGACACTCGTGTCGGTCTGTGGTCCCTCCGGCTCGCCTGTGGGGCCCGTGGGGATGCAATTAGGCTAGCCGAGAATCGTCCCCACAGTGGGCTATATACCATCCCGCCTTTTATTTATTTATTTGGCTTATTTATTTATTTCATATCATTTATGTTATCTTATTTTATTTTCAATATATATATATATATATATATATATATATATATATATATATATATATATATATATATATATATATATATTTTTTTTTTTTTTTTTTTTTTTTTAATATGCACTCCCAAACGAATAGTTATATGATCGTTTGTGCAGCCAGCAGGAACACATCTTTCCCTATGACACGGACTTTCTGGGAAGGTGATCTGCCTCACCTGGTAGAGAGAGAGGGAGAGAGAGAGAGAGAGAGAGAGAGAGAATGGCCCGTATGCAAGAATCGTGGATGGTGCACCACCGCGTGGTTTTTCCGACCGTGTGGTATTCAAGAACCGCTCCACCGTGGAGAACAAGGATATTATAAGCAAGGATGAAGTGATCGAATTGGCGAAATTGAAGAAAATGTTCATGCCGTCAGTGCACACTAGGGGGCAGCAGCAGTGGAGAGTAGTGAAGGGGAGGGGGACCCACGCACAGCAACAAGGAACAGTTCTTGGTGCTTTTGTGGCGAAAATTGAGCAACTTGTCCACGGATGCGCCTTCATCTGTTCCCTAGAAACACTAGAAGGTATGTAGTGATAGATAATGATAAGTCAATAAATATGACACATTTAAATAAAAAGCCATACCATATATCGGAGTCTCTGCCTCACTGAGGAAACGTTAGATAAATATCGTTAAAACATTTACAAATCTAGCCTAACCTTATCCAGATTATTCTAAAGGTTGTGACATAGGAACTGGTTTTATTGTTGAGTTTAATTTTATTGGCGCTGACACACATTTCACTTGTAGACGAATGCAGTGGCTCCAATGCAAGCTGACTGGATAGACCACCACCCTGTTGTTACCATGGGCGAGTCGACACGTGGAGCAGCGAACCTCCCTCCCTTCCTCGCTGCCTGCCTCCCTTGCGTTTAGCACATGGCGGCAGTAGCCACAACACACTGTGGGCCCCATTCTGGCCCAGGGCAGGCGAGGAGGCAGCATGAGGCAGGAGTTGCAGGGCCACTGGGCCATAGATGCGCGCCCGACACACACACTTAGTTGTGCAGGGTCTTCAACAGTGTGTGTGTGTGTGTGTGTGTGTTCTATCAATAATTTTGTTATGTGAATGCAATGATTATTCTTGTCATAACATTGCAAGTATGAAATTCAATGCTTAGGAGGCATTAAGATTCTGTTTACAGTTTCATAATTAATCTAGTCATTATGGTTATTGACTTTATGTAACCGATATTACACAATAAAATATATTAAAATATATTATGTATATGTATCAATGTACATATGAATGAGTACAACTATGAATGAATACGATTACTATAAGAAAAGGAGAACGAAAAATTAAACAAAACAATATAGCCATCCCTTGTGAAACAGAGAAAGTGGGTTCCATTCTCTATCTTTAGCCTCTGTCAGTGGCCACTGTGGCGCCTTGATCTTTCCTCCAAGGTATAATCAAGGATTCTCTAAGAAGGCTACCAAGCCGTGAATTTTACCTTGGAGGAAAGGTCATGGCGCCACAGTGGCCACTGAAGGAGCTAAAGATAGAGAATGGAACCCATTTTCTCTGTTTCACAAGGGATGGCTATATTTTGCTTAATTTTTCGCCCTCCTTTTCTTATATTAGTCGCATTCATTCATAGTCATACTCATTCATAGGTACATTGAGACATATACATATATATTAATATATTTTATTGTGTAATATCGGTTACATAAAGTCAATAGCCATAATGACTAGATTGATTCCGAAACTGTAAACAGAATCTTAATGCCTCCTAAGCATTGAATTTCATACTTGCAATGTTATGACAAGAATAATCATTGCATTCACATAACAAAATTATTGATAGAACACAACACACTATTGAAGACCCTGCACAACTAAGTGTGTGTCGGGGCGCGCGTCTATATGGCCCAGTGGCCCTGCAGCTCCTACCGGCTACCTCGTGCTGCCTCGTCGCCTGCCGTGGGCCAGAATGGGGCCCACAATGTGTTGTTGCTATTGCCGCCATGTGCTAAACGCGAGGGAGGCAGGCAGCGAGGAAGGGAGGGAGGCGAGGCTCGCTGCTCCACTTGTCGCCTCGCCCATGGTAACAAGGTGGTGGTCTTTCCAATCAGCTTGCGTTGAAGCCACTCCATTCGTCTACAAGTGAAATGTGCGTCAACGCCAATAAAATTCAACTCAACAATAAAACCAGTCCCTATGTCACAACCTTTAGAACAATCTGGATAAGGTTAGGCTAGATGCCCGGATTCAGAAAGCACTTTACACTATTCAAGGGGTGTATCTCATGGTTACAACTTTCAAACAGTGTATGGTATTCAGAAAGCCACT
Organism: Callinectes sapidus; assembly: GCA_020233015.1. Classification (NCBI taxonomy): domain Eukaryota; kingdom Metazoa; phylum Arthropoda; class Malacostraca; order Decapoda; family Portunidae; genus Callinectes; species Callinectes sapidus. The sequence continues at coordinate 7,871,282 of CM035213.1, read as the reverse complement.
TACAACTTTCAAATGGTATGGGAAGGGTGTAAATCTGGGCCCAGGAACTACACCATCTGAGGAGGTGGTGTAACTCACTCAGATGAACATAAAATTCGGTATAAGTAATGTTTGCCAATAAGATATAAGTGATTTGAAACACTACGACACCCAAAAAATCATTCTATAAAGGCTGGATGATATATAGCCCACTGTGGAGACGATTCTCGGCTAGCCTAACTGCACCCCCACGGGCCCCACAGGCGAGCCGGACGCACCACAGACCGACACGAGTGTCCCTAATATTTAGATCTCGTGTTTTTATTTGTTTCACTTGATTTCTCCTGCAGATACATCATTACGATGTTTCTCCATCACTAAAACAGCTTGCCACAGGTCCTACAAGTTTGTGGGAGAAGAGGGAACTCAGAAATGTGTGGTTTGCCCCACGGCAAAGTGGCCGACACAAAATCATATAGAACATCACTAATTTATTCAGACACACATTACCTTCCTAATGATAATGTCCTTGTGTATGTCTTCTGCTTCTACAATGACTAAAACTGAAGGGAACTGATAAAAACTTTAAGTAAAACAAGACAGAAGTAGAGGTGGCGATCAACAGAGACGACTATCAAAACAAGTCACAAGAGAAAGAAGAAGAAGAAAAGGGCGGAGTTTAGAGGGAGCGGGGAGACAGGAAGGCAGGTTCATCAATATATGCGAGTTAAGGACAAGGAGCGCGGTTGGTACGCCGGAGTCTCAAAACTGCGCTCAAGATTCCCGCAAAATTTGTCTGCAATGGCATCACCTCCTGCTAAGGTAAGGTTTACTTGGTTATTTACTCATATTTAGCAATGATGTTAGTCATTGACATAAACTAAAATATATAGGTACGTATTAAACAATGTTTTAGGCAACTAAAATGTTCACCATTCAGAGATTTCTATGAGATAAGTAGGCCGCGTCACTAGGCTACGATGCTGGCACCGCGAAACCCTTGATTGATTGGCCTTGTTTGAAGCCTATAGACAATTGCTGCCTTCCACACCAGAGAAATATTATAGATATATTCGGTGTGGATACAAGGATGGTGTTGAACTCATAATGAGTGAATGGATCAGCTGAGGTGGTCCACAAGATGCCCTTGCTTCACCTCATACACGGCAGACTCCATTATTATTATAATGGTTTGCATATGTACACTAGATCCTAGTATCTTTGTCCTGAACGTGCATATAATAGAATAACATGTAACCTGACAGAGGAACGATGAAACATTTGCAGAAACCCAAAACAACAGTGTATTTATTTATTTTTTTCAATGAGTAGCAAACTTTATTATGAAACTAAGTTCACCATATTACACAACATTAAATTGAATGTTGAAATTGTAAAGAATAACTATATATATACAAATTTACAGACACTTCCTCTAGTGGAGAAGCAAAGGTCCCAGCTGCTGGCCCTCATCCAGGAGAGGGAGGCTATCCTCACCTCCAAGGCCTCCAACCCTTAACTCCCAAGAATGAAGGCCAAGGCCTGTGCTGAAATCACTACTAGGTTCAATGCCTGTTTCCAGGCAGGCCCTGAGCCATGGACCACCAAGCATCTCAAAAGAAGCTGGAACCATTTCAAGAGGAAGTATGTTTGATTTTCAAGTTATTTGTTTCATCTATGTATTATATTATACTCATTTGGAAATATTCCCTTTCTTTATAGCTGTCATATGATTGTATATGTAGATTTCTTTTATTAGTTTTTCCTTTTATAATGATCAATCTTTTATTAATTAATTTCAGCACCACAAACAAGCTAGAATGTTATTTTATAAAACTACTTTTTATTGTTAATTTGATGGTAGTCAGTATTATTCAATCTATAAACTAAATGAAAGATGAGCTCAAGGTCTTGCATGCATTACAAAGACAAGCAAATTCACCCTCAATATTACATGCCAGAATTAGGGTTAAGCTAGATTGTTTGATTATGGATAATGGACTAAAAGATCAATGGTTCAGTGATGTGTAAATTAAAGAAAAGAATAGGTGGTTGTGTGTGTGTGTGTGTGTGTGTGATTTTTTTCTTTTAGTATTATATTTTGTGTGTGTGTGTGTGTAAAGGAAATGTATTTTTTGTATAAATATTATTTTTCTTTTTTGTATAAATAAAATTTTAATGAAATTCCCTTTTTTATTATTTCCACTAAATGCTTTCCTTTTTTAACATTGTAAAACAGAACAACTAAGCTTAAAAGTATTCACAGCCAATATGAATGTCAGTAAACTTAAGATAGTTAAATATGTGTGTGTGTGTGTGTGTGTGTATATATATATATATATATATATATATATATATATATATATATATATATATATATATATATATATATATAACAGTTTCCTCACCAACACAAATAAAATAATCTGCATAGACTAGTGTCCTCAATAAGAGTTAATCCAGAACCCTTTCCCTCATAGAATACCACCTTCCAAAACTGTTCTGTCCGGTCACAAAAACCTCTCAGTTGGCCACTTGTTCTCAGGGCAAAACAGGTGCCTCTGTTAAAACTGAAAACTGCATGACCCCTAACCTTGTAATGAGAAAGAACAGCACAATACAAACTTCCAAGTAGAATTGCATTGTTGTGGAAGTGGAATCCCATCACAAATGGGAGCAAGGTAAGGGGTAAAATCATGCTGCAATCTCTGCTTGCCTGCTGTTACCTAATGCTGTGTTTTCTTGGTGGTCGGGTGCTGGGACGTTTTCCACTACTTTGATCTCTGGCCCTTTCTCCACTGGCATTCCTGAGAGGTGTTGCTAGAACACTGAACCTCTTTTTCAATATTCCAAACATCCTCTCTATACAACTGCGGGTTTTTATGCGAGTCTGATCGAATTTTTCATGTGGTTCCCTTGGATTGGTATATGGAGTAAGGAGATAGGAGAGGCAAGGATAGCCACCATCACCAAAAAAGAAGTCTCGATGATGGCCGGTCTGAAGAGTCTGGCAGGAGCGAGACTCATTAAAAATTCTTGAGTCGTGTACACTGCCAGGCCAGTTTACAACAACGCTTGTGTCCATGATAAAACTCAGCACCATCTCCACCACATTCTCTGATGGGATGAAAGTTCCGTCAATCCAACATATGCGTGCATCCAGGCATGCCTGCTTTGGTAGAGAAGACTTACATGATGGTACACTTCTCTTCTGGTGTAGGGAACCTGATATGCCTTGCTGAGACTTCCATGATGGTATAGACCACCCTCCTGATGCAGCAGCCTGCAATGGCCTGTGACATTAATAGCAACTAACAGTTGCAAACCAGGCGAGATACGGAAATCTGGAAATATTAGTGACTACGTTTTAGTTTAAACACATGTAAAATATTATTATCTAATATGTACATACGTGTTGTATAATTTCATCATATGGCATATTACTTAAAATATTGATCTTCATACTAAGTAAAAATTTTGGATACATCAATCTTCCTTTTGTTGTTTTCTCTATCAAAAGTTCTGAGTTGCTTCTTTCAAAGACTAGTTTCATTATGCATGCACAGTCTGATCACTAAGTTACCAAACAAGTGAACAAATAAATCTAATTTTTATTATTATTACACGTAACTGATGAGAATTTTCCAGAAAGATAAGATATTAATATTTTAATACCATTTGGTTGAAATCTCCAACATTTAAATGATGGTTAGCTTTATTTAATAAAATTTTCTGGTGCACAGCTTCACTATAAAAAAAATGTGGCTGGATTTACATCAATATTCCATGTTATCTATGTTTTTTTTCATTTCTTTTGTTGAATGTAATGCACTATTGGTAACAAATTAACATATTTTTTCTCTAATATTAACTTTTTTATATGGCTAACACTATAGAACTACTGTGTTTGGGGGAGCAGTTGCCCATAGCTGGTCTGCTTTCTGCATCAATGCTATGCACAGACATACGGCTAATATGATTAATTTACATATGAAATGTTTTTTATCATTGAAATAGTAATAATAACACTAGTTTTTCTCTCGTGATAATAAGAATACTACCGCTCCCTGTGGCCAGTTTGTCTTCACTGTGTTTGATGTGTTACACTTACCTGATTCCTTGTATTGTTACCATTTTACACTTCTACCACTAAAATATCACTTTTGGCAGTGTTGGTTATCCACTTAAAGCACTATATTAAACGAAAAATGGAAAAAAGTAAGTGACGAATCACACTGTGGAGACCCATGGACACTCCTCACCACTTATATCACTTGAATTATCCTTCCTACATCGTATTCCAGCATAAATATGACACAAATATATTCCTAGTATATGGCAGTAACTCCTTAACTTGTTAATAACTCACCTGTGAGGGTGTAAAGAGAAATAAGTCCAACTTTGTGGGTAGAGCGTGGACCATGGTACCAGCTGTGGTAACAGACAACGGTGGGACGATTCTTGAATACCATGCTACGACGGTCGGGATACGATGAGCGTTCTTGCATACGGCCCTGGGCCAGTCCTTTCATTATGGCAATTTCCAGCATACCACTGCCTGACCAGACTCGCGTCATTCTATTATGGGCGCTTAGCCAGTGGGTTCAGTAGCCAGTGAGTGCTTTTTCTGCCTCTGTTTTCATATAAATTTATGTATTTCTGAAATTATTTCAAATCATCTTAACTGTTGTTCCACATCATCAATCAATCATGTGGGGCATACGCCGGGGAGTCCGTTGCCTCGCCTACCCTACGGCGCCACTCCTGGCGGTCACGCCTCGCGAGTCCCCATGCAGGCTCCCTTCCTATACCGAGTAACTCCCAGCAGGAGGCATCGACTTGCCACAGCCAAGAGTTCTGTGGGCGTCCCCTAGGCCTCCTCCAGGTTGGGTTGTCCCTTACGGAAACAACCCGACAAGCAGGGTCGGCTTCCGGGTATCGCGCCACATGCCCATATAGCCGCAGTTGGCGCTGACGGACTATGCTAGTAATAGGCCTCGAATTGGTCTCGTGGAACAATCGCTGATTTGACACAAAGTCATACCAGCGGTATCCCATGATCCTGGGAAGGCATCTAGTACCAAAAACATCAATTCGCCTCTTCAGGTCGGTGTTCAGCGTTCATGTCTCACAACCATAGAGTAAGACAGGGATCACCAGCGACTTGAAGATCTGAATCTTTGTCCGTCTGCACAGGTATCGACAACGCCAAATTCTCGTGTTGAGCAAATCCATAACGCCGTGGGCCAGACCAATCCGCCGTGTGACTTCTTGGCTCGACCCACCATCGTTATGTACTACACTACCAAGGTATGTGAAACTTTTCAAGATATCAATGTCCTCGCCACACGCATGGACAGACTGTACTGTTTCATCCAGCACGCCTCCAAACACCTGGACCTTGGTCTTGGCCCAGGAAACCTTAAGTCCCAAGGGCTTCACCTCCTCGTGCAGTGCCTCTAGAGCCATTACCAGAACCTCCAGTGACTCAGCGAAGATTGCTGCAGCATCAGCAAAAACAAGATCTGTAATCTTGGTGTTGCCGACAGATGCTCCACAATGACTTTGTTCCAGAACTCTGCCTAGTACCCAATCCATGCTTGTGTTGAAAAGTGATGGAGCAAGCACACAGCCCTGTCTCACACCTGTATTCACAGGGAAGAAGCTGGACACGCCTCCTCCATACTTCACAGCACTTACACTCCTGTTAATAGACCAATAATCCTTGCAGGAATCCCACGGAGACGCAGAAGATCCCAGAGTGTTCCTCGATGCACTGAGTGAAACGCCTTCTTGAGATCGACATAGGCTGCAAGCATTCCCTGTCGAAACTCACATCATAGTTGAGGTAAAAATAAAGGCGTGTTTTTTGTATAGTCTGGCACGTCGAGGTGTGTCAGTTAGGTCGCGTTTCCTTACTTGTATGCCACGTTCAGGATGGTGGAGAGGAGACATTTATACAAAAAAAAAAAAAAAAAAAAAAAAAAAAAAAACACACTTTGAACTTTACTTCAACAGAGATATGGAGCAAAAGTTAGAATCCGGTAATAAACCAATTCATATAAAAACAAAAAGACAGAGACAGGGGGGTAAAGGAGATGAAGGGGGTTGGGGAATAAGGCAAGCCCATGAATTATTGTAAAGAGGCAACACTGAGGGATTTTGGTGACACCCTCACGCCACATCTGAAACAGCTGATTCCAGCCACACCTTGATATCAACCAGTTGCCAGTTAGACTAACAGAAACCATGGCGTCAATGAATACTGTTTATGTTAATTCAACTAGCCAATCATAGGCTTAACTGCCAACATCGTTATAAAATTAATGGTACTCT
>CM035213.1:7839295-7864623 GCA_020233015.1 Callinectes sapidus | reverse complement strand
TCCTTAACTTGTTAATAATAACTCACCTATGAGGGTGTAAAGAGAAATAAGTCCAACTTTGTGGGTAGAGCGTGGACCGTGGTACCAGCCATGGTAGCAGACGACGGTGGGACGATTCTTGAATACCGTGCTACGACGGTCGGGATACGTCGAGCGTTCTTGCATACGGCCCTTAGTCATGCAGGTTGTTGGAATTTCTAAAATGTTTGACTGACATTTGAGCATAATTGATGCTTCACTGTTTTCAGAAATTTCTTCCTGCTCTCCCATTTCTTTTCTCCATTCCCTTTATAGCTTCAGACTTTCTTTTTCTTGCAAGTCTCTTTTCCATTTATTTCTCCCACTGTTTTACATTTTCACTAACTTCTACATTGCTTACTTCCACTCTCCTTATCCCCAATTATTTCTTGCTTTCAAGCAAACATTTTATCCACCTATTTATATTTTCCGAACCCATTTCTTCTATTTTTTTTTTTCTAATAGTTTATTGTTTTTGCCTCTAAATATATATTAAAGGTATTTCAATTATCCCTCTTTATTTTACTCTCCACACTTAATATCCCTATTTCCTCTTCCAATGCTACCTCTTGTGCATAAATTAAAGCACCTCAAATCCTTCTTACCATACTATTTTGCAAACTTTGTAACTTGAAATTATTTTTTTGTGTAATTTTGAATATTTGTTTCATATTGTATTATTGGAAAAGCTATGTTTTTCCAGAACATTTTTTCTGTTGTTAGTCTAGCACAACTTTTTGCTATCACGAAGTCAATCAGATAAGCCATTTTGGATATTTTTATAATAACTAGTTGTTTTTGCACTTTAAATATATTTTTACTGCCGTTAAGAGCTATCTCCAGATATTTAAATTTGCCTCTTACTTTCATCCTTGCTATATCAATGGATCTTTTTTTTTTTTTTTTTTTTTTTTTTTTTTTGTAGTGAATATAACTATGTTACATTTCTGTTTATCTATTTCCAGGCTGTTATCCCTTCCTCTTCAAATTATTTGTTCAATCACCCTTTCATCAACCTGTACATTCCTTGCCAACAGCATTCCATCATCTGCAAAGGACAGTAATGTTATGTTGAAATTTCCAACCTTATATCTTTTACTTGAATTCTCTAATTGTTGCATAATTTTACAATTTACCAGCTTCAATAATGTTGCTAAGCTGTACATCCCTGCCTTATCCCACTACTGACTGGTATGCTGATCTCTTCATCCTCACTAAGTTTAACCTTGGTTACGTCTCCATCATATAGTTTTATTATTACATCAATAATTTGCTCATTTATTTTGTAATCCATTACAATCTTGACAATTTTTTCCCTCTTGATGCTATTTAGTAATTTCGCAAAGTCTGCCGAGATTATAATAAGAGGCTTTTCGTTCCTAAATTACTGTTCTACACAGCACCTCAAAATCAAAGCGTTATTTTTTATTCTAGCTCCTGTCATAAATCCTATTTGATTTTCTTTTTCCCCTGTAACTTTTGTTTATCTGTTCCTCAATACTAATTTTTATCACTACCATTAGCAACTTGTAACATGTTTGTTAAGGATACCAAGCCGTGAATTATACCTTGGAGGAAAGATAATGGCGCCAGTAGCCACTGACTGAAGCTAAAGATAGAAAATGGAACCCATTTTCTCCGTTTCACAAGGGCTGACTATATTGTTTTCATTTATTTTTTGCTTATATATATATATATATATATATATATATATATATATATATATATATATATATATATATATATATATATATATATATATATATATATATATATAGCCATATATTCACTCATTCACAGGTACATTGATAAATATACATATAGATTATTATATTTTATTGTGTAATATCGGTTACATAAAATCAATAGTCATAATGAAACTGAACAGAATTTTAGTGCCTTCTAAGCATTGAATTACATACCAGCAATGATTGATAGAGCAAGAATGATTACTACTGTAGAAATATGTGAAAGATGATAGAATTATCTATATAGCTGATATACTAAATTACACACCCAATAAATAAATAAATAAATAAATAAAAAATATATATATATAATATATATATATATATATATATATATATATATATATATATATATATATATATATATATATATAGAGAGAGAGAGAGAGAGAGAGAGAGAGAGAGAGAGAGAGAGAGAGAGAGAGAGAGAGAGATTTATATAAAGGGAGTGGATGGAAAGGAAGGAGGAAGATTGAAGATTGGAGAAGTTAAGATTAAGAAACTGAAAGGTTAAGTGAACCAGAAAATGGGTATTAGACTTGAATTATCAAGTACAATGTACTAGAAATATCATTATCAAGCTAACAAGCAGCAGCATAAAAATGCCAATCAGTGGCAGCTCCATTAAATCATTTTGGATATTAGTGCATTTCTTTCAAGGAAAATTCTCTTTGGAACTCCAGGCTGAACTAAATGGAATAAGTGGGTGGAAGTGGGGCCGTGCCAACCAAATCAGCTTGATGTTTTGAGATATGAACAATGAAAATTGATCACCTAAAAATAATAAATGTATGTAACCATAAGGATCCATAAAAAGCTGTGTTAGATAAAGGGGGAGAGAGAGAGAGAGAGAGAGAGAGAGAGAGAGAGAGAGAGAGAGAGAGAGAGAGAGAGAGAGAGAGAATAAATTCTTGTTCCCTCCCCCCACAAGGAAAAACATATGAAATATAACCACATGCAAAAGAAAACAAGTTTTTCCCACCTTTACAGCAACCAATCATCACAATTCCCATACCTTTTTAAGACACATCCAGGCATAATCTCAAAAGGTGCAGCAATAAGCATGATACATAATCCATCAATGCAGGATATAAAATATGAACAATTGAGCACATTTCCCACACAATTAAAGATAACATTCAAGCAGTGCAAAGGATCCAATAAGCATAACATCAAACATAAGGCATAAACATGCAACATTTTCCTGATGTAAATCCTGTACATAACAATGTTCATGGCTCCCAAAAATTCAAACCATCAGATTATGCTGCACAAATTTCTTATAATATTTCAAAGGACAGATTATTATAAGATAATACAAAGATGAACTTTAAAAGAGAAAATCCAAATATCTAACAAATTATTCAAATATCTATCTATTTATTAATCTATGTACCAAGGTTTTTTTTCGAACTGTAAAAAGTGGGTAGCCCAGGCAAGGCATAACTTTAGGCCTTTTGGGAAATTATTTACTCCCCTCCCTCTACAGTGAACCCAATGTGTTTCCAATATAGTTATAGAGAGGAGGGGATCCTGAACCCCCTCACTGGTTTCTTAAATCAGAGGATCTGTTCCTCTGTAGAACTATTCCATATTAGGCACAACAGAGAGGGATAAAGGACTATATAAACTCCTTAAAGTCTCTTGTCTGAGCTATCCTCATTTTATAGGGAAAACGGGCTTCATATGTAGATAGATAGATAAATAGACATTTTCATGATGTAAAAAGTAAGACCAAGAATAAAGAAAAAAAAATATAAATGAAATTAGAAATAAAAACCAGAGGGCAACATACAAATACATTGAATGATATCCAACTATAGATAAATAAACATCGTCCCATAAATATCTTAGTACATGCACCACAAATTAATATCAAATGTGATTGTTCATGGCAGTCACACAGGCAATAAAAATTAAGCTTAACACAGGGATGCAAACACATGCCCAAGGAAGCTTCGTAGCCATCACCCACACAAGAAAGGATAGCTGTGAAATGGCAAAACAAGGTGGTTTCTAAAGCCAATATATACAGCATCAGTGCAAAGATGGAACATATATATATATATATATATATATATATATATATATATATATATATATATATATATATATATATATATATATTACTAACCTTTGTATTTGTTGTCAGCTACAATGATAACCTTTGAATAAAAAAAAAAAATTATTAAACTCCATGATTTCATTTCAGTTTCAACAATTTCTAATTTTTTTTTTTATGAGATTTAGTTGATTGCCCTCTATTTTTCCATTTAATAGTATAAAATTTTTTAAGTCTTATATATGAGGCGCCTAGAGCCAGAGTAACGTAAGCGGCGAAACTAGAAAACGGAGAAAAAAGCAATCAAAGTTTTGCAACATTCGGAATGCAATATCTCCTCAATTAATTGAGATAGGAAGTAAGGCTTGGCTTCAAAATGTTCGTTATTTAATGTACTTTACAGCCTGTATCTGGGGATCCAGTGAAATAAAAGCATTCTGAAAAGATGATTGCTTTTTTATCTGGTTTATTTGTGGAAAAAAAAAAACCACTTCAAATATTTTGAGAATCAAGCATGCATGCATTGTTTGTTCTTGTTTTTATGTGTAGTTGTTTCAACATTATGTAGGTTATTGGGATTCACCACCACTGAAGCCTTTCTTGAGTGATGTATTAATTCTATAAAGCAAAAATGTACGCGACACTCGTGCACATACTTCTTAATCTAAACACCTAATACGGAGAGAATGATCAACGGTAGAAAAATAGCAATCCTTTTAATGCCAGAAAATGGAAACAAACATCTAACAAACTCTGAAAATAGTCCATTAGGATAACAGAACAGGAAAGAATAAGAAAATTATCCAGCAGGTGAGTACTGCAACAGGGAGGCCCCATTACCCGCGCCTGTACTTGACATGTCACATGACGCGCATGGCGTGCGTTCATTGGCTCGCTGGCTGCTCGGCGGGAGTTAATACACTCTGGCACCAGCCGCTCATCCTCTTGCTTCGAGAGCGACACGAAGGGTCTACAGATAACTGCATTTGGGTGGATTTTTGACCTTATTGCAGTGTACATTATGACTTCTACTCTGCTTCCCGCCACAGTAGGAAGGTGGGGGAAGACAATGGGATAAAAATCTTAATTTCTGCTGGAGTGTCGCTTCTGTCACTCTGGCTCTAGGCGCCTCATATATGAGATGAATGGTACTGACTAGCTGGGTGGAACACAACTGTAGGGGTATTGCAAAGGTATGATTTTGTACCCGTGTCATTAAATTTTGTGAAATTCTATTATTTAACAGGGCATTTTTGATTGAAGATCTTACTATTGACTCTACTTCTTTAAAATGTTGCAAACATGAATTTGAAGATATTGTTAGTCCCCCAAATGGGGACTCTAATCTCTTCTCAGCTTTGTAATGACAAAAAATTTTGGTACAATCTAAATCCCCTTTGCTGTCTAGTAATTCCTCCCTACATATTTCACAAACATGACTTTTTAGAAATTTTCTGCAAGTCCAACCAACTATGTACACCAGCCCATTCACCTCTGTTAAGGATAAATCATCTGTAAAAGAATCTTCCATGTCAGAATCATCAAAGTTGGGTGCAGGGAAATTGTTTTCGCAAGGTAAGGTTACATCTGAAAACAGTGACTCATCAATTTCACAGTTACTGTAATTGAAAAGTGGGACCTGAAGAAAATTGTTGTTAACAATTGATTTTAAAGCTTTACTGAAATAATGTGCAGTTGGATGGTCACAGTTTCCACCTCTAAGCCTTAATTTGGCAAACAAGTTTTCCAGACAATACTGATTCAGTCTGCGTGTGAGAAGATATTTCACTTCATAGCACTGAAGATCTTGCCAGAGTGCTTGAAGTGAAGCCAAGTTGATGAGCCAGCCATCAACACAATGAATTTGTACATGGGGTGGTATGCAAATTTCTAATGACTATGTATTTTGTAATTTCCCTGATGAAACCCATATGGCAAGAATCAGGACTAATACCCCCAAGAACATTTTTGAAATGATATGTACGAATACTATTAAAGCAATCAAACAACTTATCCACCTGCTGTACAAATTCTGCTGTATGGACAGCTTCCAGTGGCAACAAATGTGTTATGGAAAGTGTGTAAATTACTGCCGCCACAGTGCCACTCATCACTTGGGTTGCAAGACTGACCCGCATTTTTTAAAAGCCATCTTCACACATGTGCCTTTTGGTTAATTTAGGAGCAAGCCTTATTTTTTGTCCATGATCAATTGTGAAAATCTTCTTAATATATTCCCATGAAATTACTTTCCCCCCAATTTTTATATCATACTTTAAGAGGGTGTTCCTAAGGCTTTTCAAAAGATGTGGTGAATCATAGAAGAAGTGGACCCTCTCACCATTAATTTCAAAGGATGGATTTTCTGGCATCATACCAAGAGTATTAAAAAGGGAACGGTGCACACCTTGATCACAAACCGTGAAAACAACTTTCATTCCCATTTCTTGAACATTTTTTGTTGCTGTCTCATACAGCTCTTTCAATTTTGAAGTAATGATCCCTCCTGCATAAAAGAAATATCCTAAAACCATCTTCCAATTCTTAACTAACCCCTTAACCATGAATACAAGTGCGTGGTCTGCCCTTTCTGAGATTCTTGCCATGTTCTCCAAAATCCTCCCTTCCAATGATGAAGTCAGTGGCTTTGTCAAAGTGAAGAAACTCTTTGATACTCATTGCATTAAATACAATGCCACAAAGAGTATCCTCTTTTAACAAAGTCTCTGCATTCTTCTTCAGGGTTGTCAGTCAGTTTGTTCCAGCCAGCTCTTAAAGGAATTTTGCATAGCCAGGACTGCAAAGTTGCAACTGAAGGAAGCTGAAAAACTGAACTAAGGCCTTAAACCTATATGCTTTTGGACTGTGATGATACATGGCTAAAGCAAACTTCCTCTCCTGCACCCCAAACCTTATACCGGTCTTACTTTTTACACCTTTAATAATCTGTCCTTTGATCAATTCCAAAAAATGTATTATTAAAATATTTTGACATTTTTTTAATTATAAATTGTTGTGGGGTTTGTACCAGGTCCTTGCTCAAGTTCTTTATTTTTTTCTGAAGCCTGTATATTTGGTTTTGCACCAGCTTAACTGAAAGGAAGATTAACCATTAAAGATAATCCAAGACCTATCATAACACAATATTAAAACGATCGATGAATTTTAAGATCTCTATGATCATTCTACAATAGTCACCACTACTGTCACCAGACAAACCTACCACCTCCCCACCACCAAGTATTACTCCAGTGCTAAGATTAGTTAACCACCACCACCACCACCAAGTATTAATGCTAAGATTAGTTAACCACCATCTCCCCTAACCTAACCAATTATTACCCAATTCTAAGATTAGCTCACTGCTGCTATTAAGGTCATCATAAGTTCATAATTGCTTAATTAATCTTCATTTCATCCACATGCCTTGGGATGCTATGAAGGAATGTGAGTAGAAAGAGTTGATACAACTCTGTATGGAGAGGGAGCTAACAACAGCAAACATATATTTCAAGAAAAAGTATACATGGCAGTGGCAAGACTATGAGAGATTGGTAGATGAGGCACTGATGCATTATGAGGTGAAAGTAGATGCACTTACGTTTCTTGGCAGGCTTCATTTTTTAAAAGACCTGGTACTCCCCCACTGCAGGTGTTCCACATCCTGAAATCATTGCAAACATTACATACTGCAACAAATGAGAGATATCATTATATTAGCTATCTATTTATATACCAAGGCTATTTCCCAGTGAGGGGGATAACCAAGACCAGACACTCAATTCCACTTTCCTCCCCTCCCATGTGAAACAATCAATGTGTGGTGTCATTTTCATGTATTTACAAATGCTCTTCTATTGTTCATATCATGCACAATTACTCTACTTTGCTCCAATGGTAGTTCTCTTCCAACTACGGCCTCTTTCACACTACATATCTATCAACCCTCCCTTACATTATATTTATTTTAATCAACCCAGTTAACTTGGGTAGCTGATTTGTTACATAACTCTGCTCCATCACATTGACCTTTCAAGTTTTTAATGAGAAATCATTTAGTCACCTTTGAACAAAGGGATACAATAGAAAATTAAAGTAAATTAATATACAGTCTTAGTATATAGCATGCAATTAAGAGTTAATTCTGAAAATCATAGTTATTATTTATTGTATAATTCAATGTTATTAACTATACAAGTGTTTATCATCATACTTGAAATCATTCTTACCATCATCAATAGGTTCAACAGTGTCTGATCTTCTTGAATATGAGTGGTCATCATTAAGGGGGTCCCTGATGTTATATAGGCTTGATTCATCGGTCAAAATACATAACATGAACATACAGTATGAAAAATTCACAATTTTTACAATCAATTAGGGTTTGCAGTAGAACTGTTACAATTGGATGTGCCATCCCTTCTCCTAAGTATCTAACAATACTACCAATTAATGCCTAGTAAGCTATGCCTCTTAAAGATAGAAGCATTCTGTGTTATTATTTGGCACTACTATCTCTTCATACAATATTTTCTGAATACTCATTACAAGTACCATATTCTCAAACAACCTGTTTATCTCCCAGACAAACCCCCTTCTTTGAGGATATACCCTCAAAATAGATGATATCTCATACCTCCTCCAAAATTGGTCTGGAGCAAAGAGTCCTCTGCTGATGTATCCACCCCAGAGTCCTCAGCAGGTGGATGCAGCTGGAGATGGTGGGAATCCATGGCAGTGGCTCCAATATCTTTAAATGTAATATAGCATGAAATGAAAAAATAATTTTGAACAAACATTAGAATAACATGAACACAGATACCTAGTTATAAATGATTGCATTACATACAACTTGAAGTTCTTGTGGTAATTATTACATGAATTACAGTAAACATTATTTGTCCATAAAGAGCTGGAAGAAATTATAGTGTATACTGAATATCCAATAATATGAACCAATACTTAGGCTTTTATATAACTGTACATTTGTGAGATTTTACCATTGTGTACTTGAGGACCTTCAACCAAGCCATCTGTTGGGGAGAAAAAAGTTACATGATAGATAACAGCAAACCAGAGAGGCATGTTAGGTTTAAAACTTAACAAATATACATGTATATATATATACACACACACACACATGCACACACAAACACACAGAGCATATGGGAAGAGTGAAGGGAAATATCTTAAGCTGGATGAGGGACCACTTAACAGAAAGAGAAATGAGAACAGTTATCAGCAATTGGTTATCAGAGACACCACATCAAGATGGAGTACAATAGCTGGTGGCATACCACAGGGGTCAGTGCTGGCAACAATAGAGAGAGAGATCTAATAACTGTACAAGTAAGTGAACAAGATGGAAAAGATAGATAGACAAAACCTGATATCACTGATTGCAAATGGAGGTAGATGGACAAGAGAACACTTGACGAAAATCAAGAAAACTTAATGTCTGAGATATTGAAAGTTCAGTTTTCCACATAGGACTGTGGAAATCTGGAACAGTCTGGATGATGACATCGTAAAGCCAGAAAGTGTGCACAAATTCAAGGAAAAGATACATGAAATTAGATATAGAGGTGAGTCTTGTTTGAACCCTGTATTATACAACTTGATAAATACATGCACACACAATATACCCGTCTTACCTGTGAGACGTGGGACTGCATTACTAAGAAAACGTCCCTTGGAGCCATGGTAACAGTCATCAAAGTGGTCTTCACAGGTGGGTAGGGAATCCTTTACGTACGCAATATTAATGCGTTGAAGCCACTGCATTTGTCTACAAGTGAAAAGTGTGTCAGTGCCAATAAAACTCAACTCAACAATAAAATCAGTCTCTGTCACAACATTTAGAGCAATCTGGAAGGTTAGAGTAGGTTTGTAAGTGTTTTAACGATATTTACCTAACGTTTCCTCAC
Organism: Callinectes sapidus; assembly: GCA_020233015.1. Lineage (NCBI taxonomy): Eukaryota > Metazoa > Arthropoda > Malacostraca > Decapoda > Portunidae > Callinectes > Callinectes sapidus. The sequence continues at coordinate 7,854,868 of CM035213.1, read as the reverse complement.
GGAGGCAGAGATACTTCGATATATAAAATGGCTTTTTTTTAAATGTGTGTCATATTTAATGACTTATCTTATCATTGTCTATTAAAATATACCTTCTAGCATCTCTGGGGAACAGATGAAGGCGCACTCCCGGATGAGTTGTTTTCTTTTTGCCACAAAGGCAGCATGATGCGTTCCTTGTTATGCTTAGGGCCATTTTGAATGTGGAGCACTGCCGTTGTGTGGCGTCAACAGCTGGCCGGGCCCAGGGGTCCCCTTCCCCTTCACTCTCTACTGCTGCGACCCTCTAGTGTCCACTGACGGCATGAACATTTTCCTCAATTTCGCCAATTCGATCATTTTATCCTTGCTCCAGACTGTACAATGTACTTAAGTATTTGAGCTAGTTTGGTTAATAATGTAAAATTCTCCAAAAATACTTCATGCATCTCTGGTTTCATACTATCTGACCCTGCTGACTTCTTATTTTTTAGCTTTGCTGGATCCTTTTAACTCTCTCTTCTGTTGTTATTTCCACATCCAAGAATTTAATTCCCACTTCTATTTTCAAAGTTATATCAATATGCTCTCTAATTCAATTCCTGCAGTTTTCTATATATGTTGGTTATTTCTCTGTCCCATTGGTTCTTTCTTCATGATTATTAACTTGATAAAGATTCCCCATCTCCATCCATAATTTCATTTAATTTCTCTTATCTATATATTCAGACCTGACCTCCTCATTCCACACCTCATTGACATTATTTTGATGTTTCCCATTCAACTCTTTCAAAAAGGTCTCAACTTGTGATTTACCTGATCCTCTTCCAATTTTGGGGGTCATAACATCATTGTCCAACATATTAGTAGGTTCTTTCTCTTCATCCCCCCTTTAGCATTTTAGTATATTTCCAAGTATTCTTGCCATTACTTTTATCCTCTTTGATCTCTTTCACTTTCTTAACTTTGCAGGCTCTTATTTCCTTTCCAATTACAATTTCTACATTCTCTTTTTGGCTGAAGTACACTTTTTCCCATTCAGCTTTTTTCTCTGGAAGGGTTTTGTTCCTTTATTCTCTATTGTATCTCCTCCTTTCATTCCCTTCCTAATATTCTCCATAAACCAATCTGGTTCCTCCTCTACCTTCTCTATCCCAATAATTTTCCTTCTGTATTTACCCATGAAAGAGTACTTATTACCTGTGCTAATCATCTCTTCCTCTAGGTCTTTCATATTTTTAACTGTTCCTTCAACAATCTGTTGCAGGAATTTTTCACTATAGTTTCAAGAAAGGTTTGTCTGTCTTAGTGTATTCTCTTGTTATTTACTGTTTACTGTTATTTTTTAATTTCTTGTCTGATGCTTAGGTGAACTGTAATGAGATGATGATTAGATTAGTCAGATTCTTTCTGATCCTTATCTACTTGCATTTTTATATATTTCTCATAAAGTACGTATTACACTTCTTTTATTAACTCTTCCCCACTTGTATAAACTTTCACACTTTACATAATTTATCATTGTTAGCTTATACTTCTCTAACCATTATAATAACATTTTGACATTAGTGTCTAACTTTGCTCCCCTTTTAACCCTACATGGCCATTAAAATATCCCACAATTAATAAGGAGTTATCAGATTTACTTTCAATATCCTTTCAATTAATATTTTTTTCATAATATTTCTACCTCAATCACTAACACTTAGGTATACTACAAACAGTATAAATTCCCAACCTCTAACATTTCCTTAAGCTACCACTATGTCTTTATGTTGTGTCTAAGTTTTCTCAACATTTATGTCCTTATTATTTTTATACATGATCATCAATCCCCCTGCTTTTTCTGTCATTCATATCTCTCATTTGTTCTGTTACTGCTAAAATTTACATTCCTAATTTTCTGTTTCTGTTAAACACAAAATCCTATTTTCATCAATAAGATCTTCAATCTCCTTAGTTCTTGTTTTGAACAGTCCCTGAATATTCATTACTTACTAGGCCTATGCATCACCTTATATCACTTTTGTTTCCTAATAATCCACTTCCCACCTTCTGCCCTTCTTTCCCTTACCTCTTCTTGCAATCTAAAATATTTCTTTCCTCTCATTCTTGATAAGATCTAGAGCAAGGATAATATCAATTATACTTTCACTATTTGTCACTCTTTGCTACCAATGTCCACTTGACTTCAACCTCATTAAGATCCATTACCAGTGGCCTAGCTTTGTCATTATTTACTTTTCCAATTCAGAATGCCCTATCAATCTTTACATCCTTAACACTTAACACATCATGGATGATTGATTAACAGATAGCCTGGTTTTATTAAAGTTTATTACAACAAAAAGTAGATGGTTTTAGACACCCTCAGGTCACTGTTCTTACTATTTACATTTCTAATGATTACACTACCTGTCACAAATGAGTAATAATGCTGCAATAGGTCCAAGATTGTGCTACATCTGTGATTTTTTTTTTTTTTCTCTCTGAGCCCAGCAAGCTGTGCACGTCAAGAGTACATAATGAAATTATTCTTTTGTTTTATAGCTGGGATGTGGGATATGGGATATCAGGAGTCATGTCATAGAACTATTCTACTAATGAAGTTCGCACACTCATGGGGGCCAGTCATGGAATGTTCAATGAAAGTATTCCACAGCCAGTTCAGTCATAGTTTCCAATCATTTTAGAGAAAAATCAAGCATTTTGATAGAGGCCTACTGTCAGCTATTAATAGAGCTACTCCGAGGAAAGAGTGAACAGTGTTAGTTTTCGACGACAGATGTAAAAAAGATGTTCCATGTGTTAATTAACGAAGTCGCAAAGCTTTATACATCTCATTCACCCTGAAACTCACTTCACCTCGGCAGTAAGGCATAGCAGTGTAATTTTTCAGGCACGTTTTAGGCTAAGTTAGGTCTTTTACTGCTATGGGGAGGTCCTAGAGTATCAGGTCAGGTTTATGTTAGGATTAGGCTGGCATCCTAGCAGGGAGGGGGATCTGCAGGGGCACAGTCATCCAAGCTAAGATGCATTAGTTCCAGTTTATGTTAGGGTTCAGTTATTTTCTAGACAGGGTGTCCACGGGGGCCAGCTAGGACATGTTAAGTTAGATTCATCTTAGGGTTAAGTTAACGTCATAGCAGGAAAGGTCTGGGGGGGATGCACACCTCTGGCCTATAATAAAAATTGTAAAGTTATGTGAAGTTTCACTACATTTAGGGGAATTCTTCAAACACAGAGGAAAATTCCCATAGATTTTTTTCTCAAAAGCCATATATCACTCATATTATGTCCACCCTTTCCCAAAAAAAGATTCCCTAAAGGACCCCAAACTTGTTGGAGGGGTTGGAAGGGTGATGATAGAGATTGGGGATATTGAATCAAACTAAATTTATCAATAGCCTTAATTTCAATATCGGCCTTTGCTTCAGTTTCACAAGCCCCTGCATTTCTTGTTTTCCGGAACATTAAACATAATACATTTCTTCCTCATGGAATTCTTTAAGGTTTTATACAGCTGCTTCAGTAATTTTTTTCACCTTCCTTTCCTTTCTGATTTTCCATTTCCTCTCCAAATTTTCATAAATTTTCTTAGATTCTCATTCTCAATTTTCAGTTGCTTCAGTTCAATCCTACTATCACTGCTCATGTTCAAGTGCTTGGGCTTACCTTTTTCACTCTGCTTGCCTTCAGTCTCATTGGTATTATTCTCCCATCTTTGTACAGGGGTTCTATCTTCTGATTCTGGGAACTTTTTATCAGAATCTTCTAGTTATTTGCTCCAGATCAACTTGTTTTCAAAAGCTTGCATTTTGCTGGTACCTCAGCATTTTTCCTCTTCACAGACATGAGCTCTTCTTTTAGCATAACAATTTGTAAATTTTTACAACTACCCCAGCCTCTCAATTTTGGACAAAAGCATTTTTCCCTGGCAAATTTTGGTAATTTTCAACAAATCAGGTGGTTTTTCTTGCATTTTTTGATGTCCCATCACTATCAGAAACTGATGATCTGTGACAAGAAACAGATTCATTCAAACAGACCAAAATCTACTAAGAAAAAATAGTTTTGTCCTCACAAATGAGAATGCCTTTTAACTAAACCTAACCAAACCTAATCATTATAAACTATTTACAGCACTACATGTATATGAGGTTAAAAATACTTAGTATAGAAAGCTCTAACAGATGAAAAGGTTATGTAAAGCCATCTTGAGAATGGTGTAGCTGTAAAAATACCTAACGATTTTATGTTGGTCCGTGCTCCACTCTTTACAATAAGAATCACAAAACTATACCTTCTTATTCATGTGTGGCCCAGTTCACTTTAGTTAAGTTGATTGTCAGAAGTAAAGCCTGGATATCAGCACTTCCTGATGTGTTTTGTCTTTGGGTTTTGTCTGGGCCTGTAACTGTTATTAATTATCTTTTTTTTTTTTACTTCATGTTCGCTTATTTTCTAAAAATGGTATACTATTTCTTTATTTTCTCCTATATTAGATTTTTGAAAAGTAATTTTCTAATGAGATGTTCTTAATTTTCTAGCTAAGGACACAACCAAATGGGGTGTTTGCATCTTTCATTGGTGTACGCTGGGCATTGTAGGAGGAAATTGTTTAAGTCTTCCTTATCTGCTCCACATAAGGCACAATCTATTGGTTGATTCTGAAATCTCTTACTGTCTCCAATGTTGAAGTTGTTGGTTCTGCATTTGAATAATATAATTGATGCTTCCCTATTGTCATATATTTCCTCTTAACCTCTAATCTTCTCTCTATTCCTTACACATGTTTCGACTAACTTTTCTTCCAGCTCTTGTTTCTATATCTGTGTGTACCATTCCTTAATTTTCTGACTTATTTCATCATTGCTTACATTCCCTATAATTTCTACTGTCTTTCTATCTTCTATTAACCCTTTAATTCATCTATTGTTTATTTGTTATTCTTATTTTTCTACAATTCTCTCTAGCAGAGCATTGCCTTCACTTTTCAATATATACTGTAGGTATTTTTTGCTGTCCTCCCATTATTCTTGCTTTTATACTTCATAATCCTATTTCTCCTCTTAAAACTGCTTTCTGGCACTAGCTTGGTAAACCTAATATTTTTCTACCTACACTATTTTCTATCTTTTGCAATTCCTCAAGTTCTTCCTTAGTAAAGTCTATTATATTGGCACCATAAAGATTGGATGGTAAAGCTATATTTTTCCAATATGCTTTCCCTATCATTAACCTTGAACAACATCTTGCAATGACTGAGTAGGTTAAATTGGCCATTCTAGCAGCCTTTTCCATCATGTACATTAAAGAGACTTTTAGTTTCATTTATTGTTATTCCTAAATATTTTGTCTTGTCTTTTTACCTGTATCTCTGCTATTTTCTGTGACTTCTTTCATATCAAAAATTATAATAATGCTCTTTCGTTTGATAATTTCCAGCCCACATTCTCTCCATGTTCACTACCTGTCTTACTACTATTTCTGTGTCTTCTATGCAACTCACTAACAATATATCATCTGCAAAGATTAAGGATGTTACATTTAAAACATCATCTTTGAAGCCCAAATTTAAATTTTCTAATTTCTGTATCATTTTGAAAGTTATTAATCTGAAAAGTGTTGTAGAGCCTGTACCTACATCCTTGTCTGATGCCACTTGTTACTGGTATTGTTACATTTTTTAGCTTCATCAAGCTTTATTCTGGTTTTGTCTCCAATGTAAAATTTAATTATCAGGTCTATTACTTTTTTATTTATTTGATATTCAATTAAGATTTTCATTATATGATCCCTTCTTATACTGTTGAAAGCTCTGAAAAAAATCTATTGATATTACAATTTAAGATTTTTCAATTTTAAATGATTTCTCTGCACAATATCTGAATATTAACAGGTTATTTTCTACCCTACCTCCTGTAAATCCTGCCTGATTATTCTTAACTCATCTATTTCTCTTCATATGTTCTTTTATACTTATCCTTAACACTGCCGTTAATAATTTATACCCTATGTTGGTTAAAACTGTTGGTCAGAATTAATTAATTTTTGGTTTCCTAGTTTTAGGAATCATTAGGGTGTTTGGCCAATTGTAATAACTGTTGAAATGCACAAACTAAGGTGTTTGATAGTAGTTCACTTTCTAGGAATGCTTTATAAAATTCTAGTTTTCTGCCATCAGGACCTGTGTCTTTATTTGTTTTCATTTCCTTCAAACATTTTTTAACATTTTCTTCCTTTACTACTTCTTCTTCCATCAATGATATGGGTTCTTTTATTTGGAAAGCCATGTACAAGTTTTCTTTAACTTCCATGTTACATTTCTCAATATGTGCTAAGTTTCTTTCTCCTTGCTGTCCCCTGCTAACTACCTGACATAACCTGCCTCTAATAAAGCCTAGTTAATTCTACCTCTTTCTTGTATGTATCCCTTTCTCTTTCAATATTCCAAACTTTATCTATACCATTTTTGTTTCCCATATATTGTGCTCCAATAATATTCTATCTCTGTACGTCCATATCAATTTTCTTATCATTATATTATTATACAGGGTGTCCACAAAGTCTCGGTACATAGGGGATTAACAAATACTTTTGAAATAATTTTTTTTTTAATTCTAATAAATAATAATAAATAATGTTGTTAATATGATTTCCATCATTTTCAATGCATAACTTGATGCGCCTTGCAAAATTCAGGTGAACTTGATTTAATAGGTCTGCATTGCCATCAATTTCAGTAATGCCTTTTCTCATGTGGTTCAAATCTGTAATTTTCAATGAGAAACTTTTTCTTTCAACATACCCTAGAAAGTGTTTCTTCTTTAGACAGATCCATCACTCAATCTGGGTAGGAAAAATAACATAATTGAATAAAATATTGAAATTCCCATGTATCCAGATTTTGTGCACACTCAGTATATGTATATATTTATCTGATAGTTTGTGTCCCTTTTTTCCTCCTTTTAACATATATTTCCAACTATTTTTGCCATGGCTTTTATCTTCCTTACTTAAACTTTCTTTCCTTCACTGATGTATATTTCTTTCCTAATTAATGTATGTACCTTTGTTTTTTTTGTTCCATGTATATAATAGTTTCTATCGCTCACCTTCTACAGTAGTTGCATTCCAACGTTTCTCTTTAAGTCTTCTCTCGCGAGTCAGGCGATAGCAATGCCTAAAATGCGGGACCGTTGGTGTATCCAAGATTGTGGGGGATGAGTCGGTCTGCCGGTACTGGCCCATGGTGGTGATGCAAGGGGCTTCTCTGAGCCTGTTATCCCAGGACAAACAGTAAGTATTTGAGACAGACACTTGGCGGTGGAGAGCAGGAGAGACTGTATTCACGGCGGAAAGTACCATCTTGGCTGCGATGTCAGTGACAGCTCTCCTTATGCTTCTCATGGGTAAGGGTTTGTTTACAACGCCTAGTTAGGCGGTACGTGCCTCCTAACACTTTGTCTGGACATGATAGTTGTAACAAAAATCGTTTCGAAAAATTCATATTGACTTTTTTTTCTTGATCACTTACCTTATATTCATATATGAATAGATAGCATATTTGTAATTTATAATTAAACAAGTCACGAACTGCAAAAGAATTTACATAATTATGAAATAAATATGATGGTATAGATGTGTTACAATAAGTAGAGTTTAATCTATACAAAACCTTATTTACAGTTACTAATAATGTTCGACCAAGTGAATCAGCTGATGTAAAAAAGGGCCTCAAGGCCACACACTGTTCAGTAGCCCTACTCCTCTCCGCCTGTTAGGAATTGCGTGATCAGGTGAAGTGCTGCCGTCAACCATTCACCATGTCTTTGAAGTTTTTGGTGTTCCTTGGTTCAAGTCGGGAAGGCAGGCTGGGTGAGAATGTGGCTAAGTGTGTGGTGAAAAAATTACAAGCTCTCTCTCATCAAGCAGAAATGATTGGTAAGTAATAGATATAAAGTCAATAACCACTCGTCGCCTATAGATTCACGTTGTCATTTCCGCTCTCAAATAATAAAAGAAATATAGTTCATAGGTATTTTTACGCTACTAATCTATAAAGTTTAGTAGCTCACTATGGGAAGCGGAAGCATATGACGCGCTGCTGCTGGTATGTACAGGAGAGAGAGAGAGAGAGAGAGAGAGAGAGAGAGAGAGAGAGAGAGAGAGAGATTTATCATTACAAAATGTATACTACAAGAGAGGAGGTCGGGTCATGCCGTCCTCCCCCTAAACATGGGGACAAACACATTTCAGTGTTAAATTAGCTTGCCAGAGCTAAAGAAAGTCCCACAGGGTTATTTGCCGTACGGCTGGCACCAGCGTTCCTCTTCGAACAAAAGCTGTCGCTATTGTAGCTGAGTCATCACACACTAACCTGCTCATTGTTCAACCAGTAGGATATAATAGTGTTCACTGTTCTAATTCATAAAATTAGTAACTCAGCTCAAGATCCTTCATAACGTCGCCTGTGTCTGTCCAGGGGCAGAATTCATGAAATCTAATATCCAGCGAAGCAACCTCTGACCGTAAAATGTTATCCACAAACTAATAGGGAACATGGTTGCCATGGTAACGACTTTGTTGGGTGCCGTAAATATCACCTCCCAAGGAATATGTATACATTTATGTTCATAAAAGCACATTTTTATGAACTGTTTATAAGCCTTACCTCAAAGTTCTGTAACGCATAAAGAGAAGTTTTGCATGGAATACCGAAAATAAAGCAGATGAGGATGCAAATTTGTCCGCCGCCGATGGCCGTAACGATAGAGTAACAGCCACTTCTTGTAACCCCTTTAGCTTCTTATGCTTATGTACCCTGTGTGTTCCTGCAGTGTAGTTTCTATTATTTTCATTTTTCTATCTGACTTGTGTCCCACGCCTTCACCAAAAATCATTTCGTTGTGTCTATGATTCTTTTCCATGTGAATTGCTTTTACCACAATATTTGTGCTTATATATATATATATATATATATATATATATATATATATATATATATATATATATATATATATATATATATATATATATATTGTGATAGGAGTAGAACCTCAGTGTTAATGAAGCGTGTACAAAGTATATAATTAATATTTGCTTATTTTGTTTGTGTTAATTTTAATATACATATGGAATGAAAATAAATAAATCAATAAAAACAAAGAATGTAAAAAAATCAATAAATAAATATAACAAGTACGTAATAACTCACTACGTATAAGTAGATGAATAAAACAATACATCAATTTAAAAGAAATTAATACGAATTGCTTAATACTCATACTATGGTGGAGAAGAGAGAGAGAGAGAGAGAGAGAGAGAGAGAGAGAGAGAGAGAGAGAGTCTTGGAACCGTGGAAGAGCAGCTGATCGAGCTTTGTCGTGCAGCGGGTCGATTTACAAGCCTTTCTCTGGGAGCGTACACAGTTGTCGGTACCCTTAAACTGTCAGGAAGGGATTCAGAAAGCACTTTACACCATAATGGTGGTGGTGTGCCTCTTCCTCGTGCCAGCCCCCGGTTGTGGATAGGGGAACACAAAAGACACTGATGGACTCGGAAATATTGTTAGAGAACTTCAAGGCAAAATTCTGGATCTAGCAAAGAGAATTAAGTGCCAAGAGAAGAAAAAAAAAGTTCAGTACAAACTCCACGAACTTACACAGCACACTGATCAGGAAACCTATCTTAGTGGAGAGACAAGAGAGAAAAGAAACAAGACTTAAAAAATATGGGGCGCTCCTGTTTGAAAATAGTGAAACATTATCAAACAACACAATGGTTGAAAGTTATAAAAGAAACCAATGAAGAGAAACAAGCTGTGCCAGAACCAACTATTACTCAACGAGAAATGTTACAGATATTAACAAACTTTGGCAGTCATAAAAACCTGGAATTGATAAGGTCTCCAATTTTTGGCCAAAGCAATTGACTGCCCTCCACCAACACTTAAGCAACTGTTTTAATAGATTACTAAAGGAGAAAGAGGCTGCACTGTCATTGCTAATGGAAGGAGACACAAGCCTCACCTATACAAATTCTTCATAGCACTAATTACCGACAGCATTATGATCACCTTTCTGCCGCCAATTACCTTTAGAAAGAGCAAAGTGAACGCAGAAGAAAACAACTATGGCACCAAAAGACAGTTTTTTCTCAGCAAAACCGTCAAAGGAGAGAAAAAGAAACGCAAAAGAAACCTGAGTATGGCCTAGATAGACTATCAAAAAGCATTTGACAGCGTGCCTTGCTCATGGCTACTAAAGTGCCTTGAGCTGTACAAAAATACATTCTATTCCATCACTAACATTAGCATCCCAAATATAAAAGTGGCAAATTAACTTCACATTATGCCACACCAAAGGAACAGTCAACATTACCAGGAATAGAATTAGAAGAGGCATCTTTCAAGGAGATAGCCTATCCCCCTTTTCTTCTGCATGACCAAAGACCTCCTTAAGTAAGTTCCGGAACAAGTCCCTTAGTGGAAACAACAAACTGAGTCAGACCCGCCAAAGAGACACAGACAAGACAATAAACCCTCTGCTGTTCATGGATAACCTTAAAGTGTATACAAGCTTTGACACAGAATTCTAGCGACTTTTCCAAGTTGTTTACACCTTCTCCAACGACATCAAAATTGAATTAAGGATAGAAAAATTTGCCACATGCACAATATGGGTTCGAAAGAAGACCACCACTGAGGACATCCTGTAGGGCCACGTCACTGAAATACTAGATTTGATGGGACAAGAACCCTAGAAATACCTAAAGGAGAAGAATGACATAATACAACATGCCAACATGAGAAAGAAGGCCGGCAGTAAATACCTAAGCTGTCTGAAGATCTGCAAGACGCAACTTATCAAAACAAACCAAATAACTGCCATCAATCAACTAGCCGTGCCAGTACTAAGCTACAGCTTTAATATAATAGACTGGCCACTCGTAGAAATAAACAAACTAGATACAAAGACCAGGAAAAATACTAACATTCCATAAGGTCATTTATAGAAATCAATAGCCCCCATGATTTTATATGACAAGGAGGGAGGGTGACTGATATCCAGTTGTCAGACCCTTTTAGCCTTTGGATACTACACAGCTCGGCATGATGAAGTGTACAATTACCTACATTGGATCATTTGTACGAGTCTGAACTTCAAGTGCTCCAACAGCGTGGGAACATCAGTTAGGAAAAATCACCGGTAATGAAATGTACACCATGTACTACGACAAGGTATTTCCAACAGCCACCTACATTGAAAATGCTGCATTCATTCCAGACCTAGTGATGTGGAACAAGGCAGAGGTCAGCGTCCCCGCTGAGGTCAGCGTCCCGCATGACAGTGGACTAAACAGAGCTGAGAGGGAGAAGTTGACTAAGTATCAAGGTCTGATGTACGCCATAAAGTGAAACTGGAACTTAAACAAAATCTCGATTGTTCCTGTGATCTCTGGTGCAACAGGCCTACAGAAAAAAGACCCTAAAAGACCACCTCACAAAGATCCCAGGGAAGCCAAAGGCAGCATAGATACAAACAATTGCCCTGAAGGGAACAGCAATAATCTCTGCCCACTTTCTGAAAGAATGTGTGAAAGTTAGACACCTGAGAGGATGCGAATCTGTCAGTTCGTACGAGCACCTGGATTATCAATTGACCTCTTCCCTCTTCATCCCGAAATTTCTCTCTTAGTGTAATTTAGGTCAAATGACCTAAATTACGCGAGAGGAGCTTGGTGGCAATACGGAAGAGGCGGCCATCCCCGCCTTCTTGTCAACTCCTTTCCCTTATTTTATACGTTTTACCATCTCGATATATTGGACGGTGTACAGGACAGAAATAAGTATATGAATACAATACAAGACTCCAGATCTTTCTAGAAATCACTTTTCTTATGTGTTTTCCTTCTTTTAAAAGACTGCACTGTTCCTGTATTATTCACCACCCGTCTCAACAATATACCTCACTTCGCATCACGTGCTCCTCACTTCTTATGACGTTAAATACTACCCAGCATTGACATTATTTTGTACAATACTTTTTTAGTAATATGTTAGATATAGTACTATGAAATGCATCCAGATATGAAATGATATGCGTAGTTTTTCCGAAATGAGGGATAGGAATTTTTTTTTTTCTTTCTATGTAAACCACACCAAATTATGAATTGATTGGGCAACAACCAATTCTACTAATAGGTAGCACTCGACCCCATTTATGAGCGAATATCTACGTGAGCAGTGTTGATTGTCCATCTTCTAGGGAGCCTGAAACAAAATTGAACCACTATACCGGGGTCCGGGCGGCGGGCTCGATTTCGCGCGGCTACAGGCCATAGGCTACCAACTGAAGCAATACCATAACATTTTGTGTTAAACTTACTGTATATCACTATTTCACACATCGTTGATCTTTATTTTAAGCAATGGATTCTTATCAATACGAAAATATGACAACAAAGTTGTAATTCCCTAGTTTTAAATGTCTATGTGATTTCCATGATTACCAACCGCTAAAAGTGAGGTTCCCTCCCAAGAGATCATACGCAAAACGCTTGTCAATACTGGGGAAGAACGAGACTTCCCCGAAGGGCTCACGAAGGGAGAGCTCGGCTGTCATTTGATAATGCGGCCGGACAACTGAGAGGGTGTGAATTTCTCAGTTCGTACTAGGAGTCCAGCAAGGCTTGAATCTTCACAAGAGATCCGAGATTTAAGTATTAAAAGGTTTTCGTTGTCAGAAGTGGTGGGTGCATTCGTCTGTAAGATGGTCTATGAAATTATGTACTTTTACATCGCCATTCTCAGACAAGTTTGTGAGACAAGATGACTCGTTGATGAAGGTAATATATTGTAGTGGTGTCTGAGACATTATGGCGAGTGGTGAAGGAGAGGGAGAGAGACCGGGAGAGCGTAAAGGCATGGACAAAGAAAAGACAGACACAAAGGTACAAACACAAAATAATACACAACACAATAAATAATACAAAAAAAAAAAAAAAAACGGAAACGGGAAGACAGAGATAGACAGAACATAGTGACAGAGAGAACCCTTAACAAAAAAAGGTTGAAAGGAAACAGGAAAGGAAATAATATTTCATACTTAAATTTCGGAAGATGAACTGTAATGAGGCAAAGATCAGGCGTCCATATGGGGTGGGTGAATGGGAGCGACAGTGAGGTGAATGGTGATGAAGACGACTAGGTGGCAAGGAGCAGAACGGCGGCCGGTGAGAAGCAAAGGCAGGCACGAAGATGGCAGGATGGGGGCAGAATGCAAGGCAAACTGCAGCTGAGGCAATATTGTGAGCAGGAGTGGGTGGTGGTCAGAAGTGAGATATGACTGCGAGCTGTGGTGGCAGACGCAGTGGCGATGAGGTAAACCCACGTGATAAACATGAGCGGTCAGGATTGAGGCACGTGGCGTGGTGAGTGACCAGGACTGAAGGAGCAGGAGCTGGCGACTGGAGACTTCAGTTTTTAGTTACTTGAAGACCCACTACTGATAGAACACCGTTGGTACCATTTGTCTTGTCATGTTTGAGCTGTCACCAATTTGTTTAGATTAAAATTGTTGTTGGTAGCGTGAGGCAGGAGTAGACAGGGTGGAGTGGAGTGTGCGGATGTTCGGATAGCTATCAAATCGTGGGTATCTTGAAGGATATAACTTGATGGATTCTGGACATTTATTTCTTTGTATAGTACAGCCAGAGAGTGACGAGCGGATGAGAGAGTCACAGGGCTGTGATGCAGTGGATGTCTTAATGCCAGCTTGGAGAACGATGTAAAGCTCCGCGGTGAACGTAGGTCTGAATATGAGTGGAATCGAATATGAGTGGTGAGGGCGTTTTTCAGGCGAGAAAGGACTCCTGGAAGAAGGAAACTGACCAATAAGAGGAGCAAACAGGAGGTGTATTTTGGAATGCACAGTTAGGTCAATGAGTGCAAGTGTTCTCTTGTGGGACGGAATCAGGGTCCTAAGGGCATGAAGGAAGGAGAGAGATAGAGATAGATAGATAGATAGATAGATAGATAGAGAGAGAGAGAGAGAGAGAGAGAGAGAGAGAGAGAGAGAGAGAGAGAGAGAGAGAGAGAGAGAGAGAGAGAGAGAGAGAGTTTTAAAAACTGCTACACTAGTCATTGTGGAGCATCTGTCGGCAATACAGACACTACAGATCTTGTTTTTTCCCGATGATACAGTAATCTTTGCCAAGTCACTAGAGGTTCTGGTAATGGCTCTAGAGTCACTGTCCAAGGAGGCGAACCCCTTGGAAATACAGGTTTCCTCGGCCAAGACTAAGGTTCAAGTGTTTGGAGTTTTACTGGATAAAACAGTAGTCTGGTCATGTGTGCGGTGAGGAAGTTGAGATCTGGGAAAAGCTCACATACCTTGGTAGTGTAGTGCATAACTATGGTGGGTAGAGCCATGAAGTTGTACAGCAGATTGGGCTGACCCACGGCGTTATGGATTCGGTCAACACGAGTATTTGGCGTTGACGGTACCTGTGGCGACGGACGAAGATTCGGATCTTCAAGTCACTGGTGATCCCTGTCTTATTTTATGGTTGTGTGTCATAGATACTGAATATCGACATGAAGAGGTGAATTCATGTCTTTGGTGCTAGATGCCTTTGCAAGATCATAAGGTACCGCTCGTATAACTTTGTAACAAATCAGCGATTGTTCCGTAAGACTGATTCGAGGCCGATTACCAGCATAGTCCGTTAGCGCCAACTGCGGCTATATGGGCATGTGGCACGCTACCTGGAACCTGATCCTGCTTATCGGCTTGTCTCCAAAATCAATAAGCCAGCATGGAGGATACCAAGGGGGCGCCCACAAAACTCATGGCTGCAGAAAGCCGATGCTTCTTGCTGGGAGTTACTCAGTATGAGAAGGGAGCCTGCATGGGGACTCGTGAGGGGTGACCGCCAGGACAGAGATGGGACTGGGTTTGTGATTGGTTAGCACGCTCTATTTTAGTGGTTGTGATTCGCTAGTGAATCTGATGACATATGGCTGGTAGCATTTTGGAGGAAGAATGACTCATCTTTATTCTGAAAGTAGCTGCCTTCCTGTGTTCTCTGGAGAGGAGAAGGAAGTTACACTGTTTTCTGAATCCATGTACAAGTTTTATGTACAAATGATTTAAGTTCTGAGAATATAAGAGTTACACTCCCTTTACATATACCTTTCTGAATCCTTCTTATCCATAGATGTGTTGACTGAAGTGCCTCAATGGCGATAAGCTGCAAACTGTGAAGCACTGACAGCAAAAGCCACACCCACTTTTATAATCAGTCGCTTTGAAATTGTCAAGTCGAATGTTTGACGCGGTTTTTTTTTTTTGGGGGGGGGGGATTGGGGGGGGGGGGGGGGGGGGGGAGATAGCTTTATCAGTCTCTCTCAAACCAAAAAATACATACGGATGTGTGTGTATGTGTGTGTGTGTGTGTGTGTGTGTGTGTGTGTGTGTGTGTGTGTGTGTGTGTGTGTGCGTGCGTGTGTGTGTGTGTGTACGATAATAATGAAAAATAATAATAATAATGAGAGAGAGAGAGAGAGAGAGAGAGAGAGAGAGAGAG
>CM035213.1:7823985-7839195 GCA_020233015.1 Callinectes sapidus | reverse complement strand
TATATATATATATATATATATATATATATATATATATGAAATATAAACATGAAATATGATAATTTCTGGAGACATTATTATTCTGATAATTATTATTGGAGGTAATTTTGTGTCGCTCAAGGTATGAATACACTATTTCTACAACATTTTTTTTAACCCTTACGTAATCAAACACTATATAACGATGTATATAACGTATTCATATAAGAAAAAGCACACACAGTCATGTACTATCTACAATTCGAGAAACTCTTCATGATATAATAGCCCATCGCTGCTCTCCCCATGGCAACGACAATGACAAGTTGCTAGTTACGTTTTTTCCGCCTCATTATCTACTTATTTCATATAGATTTTTTGTATAATTCCAGCATGTAATCACTAATGTATATTTTTCCCTGTGTATTGAATACATAAACTCTTGTTTGGTAATAATGAAATATAACCAACTTTTCTATTAACAAAAATAAAAACACTTTATGTTTATATACTTTGAAAAATAATTTGGTTAATTGGTTAGTATAGGATGAGCAGTGAGAGTCTGGGTGAGGGGTTGCATCTTTATTCCAGAAATGATTCAACCTGTAGGCGTAGCTAGTCATAACATACAATACTCATATTACATATATAAAATATCAGCCAAATTCTGCGTTCATATACCAGTAACATTGCCACCCACAGTACACACTCGTTTAATAAACAGAAGTTAAGTATAGAAACGAAACGATGAAAGAAAAGATGGGTAAATGTGAATACGCAAACTAATCAGTGACTTACACGGTATATACCTCCCTTCACTGGACACCCACAACCCGCAACTCCTACACATCAGCTGACAGCACACACCCACAACGCACTCTATTCGTGCATGCCTATAGCTGGAAGCACACACACACACACACACACACACACACACACACACACACAACTCGCCCTACTGGTATATGGCAGCTGCTGGAAATATATACAATAGAACACAGTATAATAATCATGAACTATCCGTCATTGCGTGTAACATTATGTAAACTGTCCACACTACAAAAGTTTCACCTAACGCAAAATCACATAACACAAAATCCTCGATATTTACGTTAAGAAAAGGGGAATGCAGCATGATATACTAATTAATACACTAGATGTACCGTAATACACTGGCTGTAAGAACAAATGATGGCACAGCACCCAGGAACATCCCCACGGTCACTGTCAGTTGACAGAAGGTGAAAATAGTCAGTACTCCAACGCCTCCTTAACCATGGTAACGTCACAAATCACACCTCTACAATAATTAACCCCTTCATTATATTACCTTTAACCAAGCCCTACATAACATAAGACATGCATACTTACATAGTACTCAATATATTACTATATTATGATATACATTGACTTATCTACGTAAAATACGTAAACATAAAACATTCATGAGTTGGAAAGAAAATACCACAAAAAAAAAAAAAAAAAATACAAACTGTAACGAAACACCGTGCACGAAACAATCTTAACAAGAACCCAACATGATTATTATCGTGACTCACGATACAGCTAGCTTACCCAGTATCCTATCCAACCAGGAGAGTGATGGTCCATTGCTATGACAACCAGTGTGGATATTCACATGCAGTGCTACATGGCAACCTTGCAAATGTGCATGTTGATATTTTTCTATCTACTGCCAAGAAACCACTCTTCTGTTCACAGCGGTTCGTCCCGCACTGTTCAAACCTCGGAGGTTATATTACAGTGCAGGTCAGCTGTTCACACACGACCGTGTAGTTTAACAGTGGCACAGCTCCCGCTTCGTGAAACCAGCTCTTCTGTTCTCTTGTATTAATGTGAACAGGGCCTTACTGAAACTGTTTCAGGATGAAAGACGTAGTTTGTTGTTGTAGGTTATAATTTACACTTGAATGTGTCTTAGAGTTAAAGGTATCTTATCATCTTCATTATTCTTTAAGATGTATTATGCTACTAGACCCTGTGTTTCACTATATACTTAAATTCCATCTGGATAATTATATATAAATACAAGTTGTATAAATCACTGTTGCAGATCCACTTTCTCTGGGGATGGATGGACACCTTCGGCAGCCACTCCATTTCCTCCCTGACCAAGGTCAAGCCCCAAAGTGGATGAAGGAAACCAACAGTAAAATTCAGGCCGCTGATGGATTGGTGGTGGTAACACCAGAGTACAACTGTGCCCTTCCACCTGCACTCACTGGCACTATGGACCAGTTCCCACCTGCATCTTATAAACACAAGCCGTGCGGAATTGTTAGTTACTCTGTAGGTAAGTTACCAGCTCATATTGTTTTACTTTTTAATTGAGTAAATGTATGACCAGTGCAGAATTATGGTCAGATTGTTATGTACCATTGTTTTGGCTTATATGTTCTACTGTAGGGACCTAGTTACCCAGTGGGAGATGTAGCGTTCTTCCGTTAACCCTAGCCATATGACTTAAGCTGTTGCGGCACCTAATGGAATAATTTCCGTTTCTACTGTAGGGCTGCTATGTAACGGATCCTATGTCTACCTTTTATGTATCGAAAAAGTCTACTATGTCCCAACTATTAAGTAAGAAGTTGGTTACAAACCGAGATGTTGCGTGAATTTGGTGTATGCTAGCTCCTATGTACCGATTGCTATGTACCACTGTTTTGACTTACATGTATTACTGTTGGGCCGTTATGTAACGGCTCCTATGTTTACTCTTCATGTACTGAACAATGTTGCCATATCCCAACTACCAATTAAGAAGATGAAATGACGTTACAAAAATTTCAACTATCAATTAAGAAACTCCCTTATTCAATATTCACTTAAAGTGTGTGAACAAATAAATAAAACAAGCGTATACTAACTTAACACATTCAGCTCCGTTGGAAGCACGACTGACTAACCTTCCTTACGGAAGCAAGTACTCTAGTAGTCTCTAACTATTGCCAATATGGCGCGAGTCATCGATGTGAAATTATGTAAGCATAGTTTTAAATGAGTCCGATGTCCACTAGGAATATAAAACTGTATGAACACCAGTGATTCATATCGCACTAGAAACAAAATATATAGTACCATTATGGTGTAGCTGAATGAATTTCATGCGTCTCCTTGAAGACGCTGTGTAAGGTATGTTGAATTATATATAAATACAAGTTGTATAAATCATTGTTACAGATCCACTTTCTCTGGGGATGGATGGACTATTTATACAACTTGTATTTATATCTATATATATTATTAAACCAGGTTGCTCGCCTCACAAACAAAACAAAGTGTTTGGCGTGACGTTGTAGACTTCGAGAACTTTAATTCATCCTTAATTCCTAATTGCTATCCTATTCCGAGATTATGCGATATTATTCAATCTGTAGGCAAATCAAATTCGGTGTTCTCTACCCTAGACCTACACTCAGGATTTTTCCAAATCAAACTAGAGGAATCATCTCGCCCTTACACTGCTTTCGCAACCTCTTATAGGCAGTTCATGTTTAAAAGGATGGCGTAAGGTCTATGAAATTAACCTCTAAAGACTGGTGAATTCCGTCCTAACTGGTCTTATCGGTAAGCAGTTATTTTGCTTCCTCGATGACGTTATCATCGCCTCAAAGGATCTTCACGAGCATTTTCGTATCTCATCTCAGATTCTGTCACGTTTTCACTCTGCAGGTCTCAAGATTAAACTCAATAAATGTGCTTTCCTCAGAAAACAAGTTGAGTTCAGCTTACAAGGATGGTATTCATACGCTCGATTGCAAGTTATCTGCTGTTCAGTCATTCCCTGTTCCCACTTACCCAAATCAGATCAGACCATTTTTCGTATAAGCTGGATTTTGCCATGAGTTCATTCAGCATTTTAGTCTCATTGCTCAGCCTCTCACTCATTTGTTCAAGAAAAAAAATCTGAATTTGTCTGGTCTGAGAGGGAACAAAGGTCAGTTGATCATCTTAAATCTGCCTGATGTCACGCCCTGGTCCTCGCTTTCCCTAATTTTGATTAGGAATTCACTTTCTTTACTGATGTCTAAGGTTTCGGTATAGGCGCAGTTCTCATGCAACAAGATGATACCGGCAAACATCATGTCATAGTGTACGCCAGCAAACTTCTAAATTAAGCCGACAGAATTATGACGTAACAAATCGTGAAAGTCTCTTCGTTATTTGGGCCTCATTATTTGGAACTCATTCTTGGGTACAGAATCAATGTCCTCACGGATCATTATGTGGTCACAGAATTTTTCAAAGGCAACAGGTAAACTCGTGAGTTTAATCTTACCTTCTCCTTCACTCCTGGTAAAATTAATTCTGTTGCAGATGCTGTATCACACAGCATTGCTCCTGTTTCTCTTGTCACAGATTGCCCTGCTATGCTTACAACTGATGACTTAAAAAAATATTAACATTCAGACCCGTTATCCGTTTCCCTCTTGTACTATCTTGATTCTGGTGACACTTTAGATCCTCCCAAGTTGCATGTTAATGTAGACTCGTTTTCTTACGAGATGATCTTTTTACAAGTCTAGCTCAACATCTCCAGACGAGCTTAATGAACCTTTCACCCAGCTTTTTGTTCCACAGTCTTTGGTTGAGGTTATTTTATATCAAATTTATGATTCTCCTCTTTCAGGCCATCCATGTCGTGATCGCTCTCTCTTGCAAGCACGACGTTCGTATTTCTGGCCATCAATGAGAAAAGATATTTTTCTCAATGCGATCTCTGCCTCTCTTGCACCGCTCACCGCCCATCTTCCGCTCAATAAGTCCTTCACTCGCATACCCAATCGCATCTTCACCTTGGGATTCAATATCTATAGATTTGCTCAAACTTCCACGGACCTGAAATAGCTTTCAGTACCTTTTCGTTTGTGTTGATAGTTTCTGTCGATTCTTTGTTGTTGTCCCTCTCAAAGACAAGATTCCGTCGCTAGAGCTGTAATCGATCACCTAATCTGCCCCTACGGTGCCCCTCGCACTCTGCTCTCTGATAGTCACAGAGTTCAATGATTCGCTCTTACAATCGACCTGGCAGGAATTTCATATCAAAAAGTGTAATATCGTTCTTCATTCACCCAGCTCAAACGGAAAAATTGAGCGATGTAATAAGTGTATTCTAGATATCTTACGTCATATCATGGATTCACAGACATCTATAGATGAATTATGCGCCGCCACGGTGCAGTGGCTAGCGCGTCTGGCTACGAATCCGTGGGCCCGAGTTCGATCCCGGACGAGGACGGCGCGGACCTCACCCAGGTTTTCATCCTTCACTGGTCGATAAATGGGTACCTAGGGCAACCTAGGGAAGGTAAACTGTGGAAACCCGGATTTCATGCTGGCCCCATGTCCCCGGGTAAGGGACTATTCCACCACAGGCTCAAAGGCCAAGGAGACGGGAGATGAGCGCCCGCAGCTACGCGCTGATACAGCGTAAGCCCCCCCCCCTTACCTTATAGATGAAATACTCCCCCAGGTACCTTGTTCTCTCAACACTACAATTCACTCCACCATCAAAGAATCTTCTCATTTCGTCTTGTTCGGGCAGGATAAACGTTTGCCACACGAGTTTCTCTTCAGCACACCTCGCACTATATAATAACTTCGATGATTGCGTGAAATGTAGGTTTCGCGCATTCCAGATCTCACATCGTACAATCTACGATCGTCTCGCTACATCACGGCAAGAGATGTTGTTGAAGCAACATCTCCGCGCTTCTGCTTCTACTCTCGATATAGGTGACATTGTATTTCACAGCACGGTTGTCATTCTAAATTATATCTACTTTTCCATGACCCACATCGCATCCCTAAGAATCTTCTTGGGCATAAATTCAAGATGTGAAATGTTTTGTTGAGTGTATTGCTCATGAAGATCACCTAAAAAAAATTCACAGGAGCATCCTGCACTTGTTTTGATTTTGAACTTTCTTTCAAGTTTATTTATTCTTTTAATTTTTCTTTCAACTTTTGCTTGCATCACTAATTGCGATCTATTGGGTGTTGTTATAATCTGGGTGATGTCGTCCGCGTACATTGTGTTCATACAGCCATGTTCAGGTGGGGGAAGATCATTAGTGTATAGTGTGTATTAAGGTGATAATACGCTGCCCGGCGGGACGCCACTTAACAGGCTTATTTCCCTGCTGTAATCATTACCAATGTTTACTTTGGCCTTTCTATTGTTCAAGTAATTACACAAAAAAAATTTTTCTAGTAGTTCTGGAAGTCCAAGTCTCAATATCTTGTATTTTAACCCACTGTGACACACCTTATCAAAGGCTTTAACGACATCTGATTCTGCTGAGGTTCGCGGCTTGTATGTGTTCAGGTATGTGATGTAGGGCGCGATGCGTGGCTGTGATTGGTGTAGTTTGGTGACACGCGGCTGTCCCCGGCTTGATCTGTTTACTGATTGGTCCGTTGTTTTAGATTAGGTAGAACTTGGATGTTTTCTGTATGGATGTTGATTGATGATTGTTTTAAACTGATTTATATTGCTTCTAGGAAAAGAAAGCGTCGGAGATCATGTTTTCCATCCAAAATGATGGGTTTTTTTTTAGATATTGTCGAGTAAGGTGGCTTTGCAATGTCTCTTAGCAGGCAGAGGCCGTTGGAGAGAAGCTGTAGGTAGACTCTTCTCTAGGTAGCTATGATTCTCCTCCTCGGAATAGTCTTGTTGTTCGGTATCAGGCTTAGTTCAATCTTGGGTTGGCCGGCCTCTGGCCAGGGAGATCGACTAGCGATCAGCCCTAGTCAGAGGGGGTCGAGTTCTGGCTGTTCTGAACCGCACATAGAAACTGACACTACACATTTGCACAGTTTATGTAACCATTCTGCTCGATAATGCTAAGAGTAAAAATAAAAACAAGTGACTCTAAAGACCCCAGGAAACAGTCATCTATATTGGGAGTTCTTTCCAACAATGATATTTACTTAAAAAAACTGTTACCTGTGAATGACAGTTTTATAGTAATCACCTCCACAGATGATGACCTTGACAAGATTTGCGAACTCCAGATATCGATGGATCTAGAATGACACGGTTTCTTCCCTCAAATTCTCCCTAAATTGAAAGCTAAAAGATCCATTCACACATTTTCAAAAACACACAGGGGATTATAACATAGGAACTACAGCAGCACACAATTTGGATTAACATCATCAACCGGGTTTTTAAGTTCTCAAATTCCAAAACCATGAAAATAACATTCGGAGATGCAGCAACAGCAGTCAGAACAAGAAATCAAGGAACAGAACTACTCCCGATGAACATCCCAGGACACCAGATTCAGCAAGACCAATTATGCAATATCCAAACCTGCTTCAGATGCTACGCATTAAAAGACCATAATACAGGTACCTCTCGTTTTTAACTTCCCAAATTCCAAAACCATGAAAATAATACTCGGAGATGCAGCAACAGCAATCAGCAACAGCAATCAAGACCAATTCTGCAATATCCAAACCTGCTTCAGATGCTACGCATTAGAAGACCATAATACAGGTATCTCTCGTTTACCCTTGTTCGTTTTACGTGTTTTCACATGTACGCAGGGTCTAAAATCCTCCCAAAAAGGTATAATTCAGGTAGGCTTTTTTCACTTGAATGGAATATTTCGTTCAGTGGCAATAGATGTCTCACCTCAGTTCCAATATACCACCCATACAACAGTTACACAGTCAAACGTGCGTACAATATATATATATATATATATATATATATATATATATATATATATATATATATATATATATATATATATATATATATTGTTACAGCGGCGGCTAGTGTGAAGATAGCGGTAGCAATGATGCGAAATTGGCAAAATTGATATTGTGCAGAAGTGTCACGATGGCGGAAGCCTACGGGCAGGTGAATACTTCGTCTCAGATTGGCTAGTGGTAAACCAATCAGGGGTGGACCGGAGATATCCTTTTCGGGTTCCCAATCCGCTCTCGGGTAGAACTACGCCGAGCTCAGAGCAGCCTTGAGAAGACTGCTACGGGTGGGTGATGCAGTCACCCCGGTCCCCGTGAGCAGATCACCGGCCGCACCCATTTCGACCACAACTCGGCACTGTGTGCCACCCCCGTGAAGAGGACGTCTCCTACTCCCGCTCTCCCTGAAAAGAGGCTACCCACCTGCATTACTGCGGACGCAATCCTGCACTGCTTTGCCTCTGTTTTGTTAAGTACAGTGTGCCACCCTGTATTTGCCCTGTTGTGTGCCAGTAAAGTAAGGAAGTTGTGCCAAGCCTCTGTCTGACTGTCTTCCTGTCTCTCTGAGTGAGTCTGGTGAGTGTGTGGATATGTTACCTCGCATCCCCTCGCTAGCCACGAATCTTTGCCTAGAAGTATCCCTGTGTCTGTGCCGACCTGTCCTGTGCTGTCCTGGGGCTGCCGCTTTTGGTAAGTGTGTACCTGTAGCGGCTGTGGAAGCTGAATGAGGACGGGGGCCAGCGTAACAAGTGGTGTCAGGAGTTTTGGGATAGTTTGGCTAGCGAGGTTGCCGAGTACAGAGGCACCATGGCGGACCCAGACGCGAGAGGCAGTGAGAAGCCAGAAGACAGTGAATCGAGGTTGAAAAGGCTGATTGCCTTGTTCAAGTTGGCACTGGAAATGAAACCGGATTTTAGTGAAATGAAACAGGACATTGTTGCAGTGGTGGTGCGATTGGACAAAATAAGGCTGTTGGAACTGGACTCCCTGTTTCGGAATGCAGAGTGTAGTGACTTCGGTAGGATGCAGAGACAGGTAAGTGCATAAATCGTACCACCGATCCTTGAGGGTGCTGCTAAACAGGTGGAGAACCCCGTGACGAGTCCAGATGTCGAGGAGAGACTGGAGCTGTACTGCTGGGTCGTGAGGGAAGGTGAGGCGGCAGACGCCACTGAGGAAGCCCGTGGAGGCCTTCCAGCGGTAAATAGCTGCGGTGGTGAGGTGAACGGCGGCGCGGGAATGGCGAGCCTCGTGAGGAGCGAACGGAGTGAGGCTGGAACGGTGGTTGGTATTTCGACCCTGACATCGCCCCGGTGTTGGGGTGGGTGTTCGGGGGAATGGAGGAAGGTGAGCAGCCGTGCAGGGAGGAATTCTCGCCGGAAAGTTACCAAGGCTTTGGTGGAGCAGTGGGAGACGCTGCGTGGACATGACAGTGTGTTGCGGAGAGGCGTGGAGGATTCAGAGACATGGAGCACACGTGGCTGCTGGTAAACCCTCCCTCCTTACGGGCCGAGCGGCTGAAGGAGGCGGATGTTGGCGTCTTTGGTAGGCACCTGGGGCGCAGGAAAACTTTGTTCCGAATATGCCAGCGCCTTTGCTGAATTGGCATGACAAATGAAGTGGAGTGATGCTGAAAGCTGTACCACATTTGCGCTGCCGAGAAGGAATCGGCGCGGCGCACCCGAGCAGCACTGAGGTGGTACCAGTTTGGCGCTGGCTGGGAGAGGATTGCGGTGGATGTCGCAGGGGCACTGCCTTGTACGCCCCGAGGTAACCGCTACCTCCCGGCGGCGACTGGACGACCACCTGGGGAAGAGCTACCACAGAAGTCACCTGAGGTTGTGGGGGCGTTGTAGCAGCCAGGTGGAGAGCGCCAGACAGCCAGGTGGAGGAGCGCCAGCCAAGGAAGTGTAGAAACGCCCGCGACGTGAAGCGTCAGCGAGGTGGAGACCGCTAGACAGTGAGATGGACGACGACGCTGCAACGGGCGGATAGAAGAGCGTGTTCTTGGCGCGTGGGAGGACCCAGCAGAGGATGAGCCTGAGTGAGACGCCTGTGTCTCACCTCCTCAGATCGAGGGAAAGGCTTGTGGTGGACAGACTATATGTTTTGAAGCGATTGTGAGTAGTTGGGTCGACTATTTTTGTGGAAGAGGGCAGAAATAGATAGATAGATAACGAAATTGGCAACATTGATATTAGTGCAGAAGTGTCGCGATGGCGGAAGCCTCCGACCAGGTGGATACTTCGTCTTAGATTGGCTAGTGGTAACCCAATCAGGGGTGGACCGGAGATGTCCTTTCCAGGTTCCCAACCCGCTCCTGGGCAGAGCTACGCCGAGCTCAGAGCAGCCAGCCGCCCCGCTCCCATGAGAAGAAAACCGCCACGGGTGGGTGATGCAGTTATTCCGGTCCCAGTGAGCAGATCACCGACCCCTCCCATCTCGACCAGAACTCAGCTCTGTGTGCCATCCTCGTGAAGAGGACGTCTCCCACTCCCGCTCACCCTGAGAAGAGGCTGCCACCTGCACTACTGGGGACGCAATCCTGCCCTGCTTTGTCCCTGTCCTGTTAAGTACTGTGTGCCACCCTGTATTTGCCCTGTTGTATGCAAGTAAAGTAAGGAAGTTGTGCCAAGCCTTTGACTGTCACCCTGCCTCTATAAGTAAGTATGGGGTCTGTGGGTCTGTTACCTCGCCTCCCCTCGCTAGTCACGAATCTTCGCCTAGAAGTATCCCTGTGTCTTTGCCGACCCGTCCTGTGCTGTCCTGGGGCTGCCGCTTTCAGTAAGTGTGTGCCTGTAGCGGCTGTGGAAGCTGTGTGAGGACGTTGGCTAGCATAACAATATATATATATATATATATATATATATATATATATATATATATATATATATATATATATATATATATATATATATATATATATATATCAACTCATGTCCTCACCATAAAGATTTTTTTTAGTTGCTCAGAATTTGTTGATGCAACATACACCTGGCGTGAATGTACCAGCTTAACCAAAAAACGCATCAACTGTGATGGGGAACACAGAACGATATTAATGAAATGCCCCAAAAGAAAAGACATAATCAAGCAAAAAAGGGAAAAGGAAAAGTCATCAAATCATACGCCAATGTGATAAGCAATCAATCAACTCCCTTTTACATCTCTGCATTATCCCCAGTGCCCATTAACAAGGAACTCCACCTAAAGATTTACACATGCATGCTGCACGCCCATATTATGAATATAACAGAACCGGGATACTACGGGGGAGAATTGAACTCCACTTTGACTGCCAATAACCTTTTATGTATCAAGATCTCCAAAACACCAAATTCTACTAAAATTATTAAGATCCTCACACGAGAAGAGGAAGACAGAGAGAAAGGAGGAGAGGAGAACTCCAAACAAACTCAGAAGGGTGTTAGGGTAGACTACAACAAAGGATAAAAAAAAAGCTCAAAAATAAGTAAATCTGCAGGGAATCATCAGAAATAGGAACTACCACAACAAACCAGTTTACTCGCTAAACCAGACTCAACAATAAAGATATCCAACTAAAGATCTACACCCCTGAGTCCTCAGACTGGCCTGATAATAAGACATCAAAGGATCTGACCACAAGAATGATTGACAATATACTGAAGTACACTTATTCGGACCATACGATAGAAGACACAAAATTATTTAATTTAATAGAATCTAATTGAATTAAACTTGATGATTCATGCTGGAATATGATAGATGACAGTGTATTCCGGAAAATTATATCTGGCATACTGAACACCACTACCGAAAGACATACTAAGGAGACAAGGAAAGCACTCTAAATGAATCAGGACACAAACAAGTAAAACTAACTGCGATCCCATAGACCACAATGGCTGTTCATATATTGAAAATTATTCAACACAATGTCCAGCATTGGTACAACAGACGAATTACACTATCAAACATTTATAAAGGCATTGTTCCTTATATTATCCTACGAAACAGTCATTGCATACCAGATACCCAAACTATGAAAATATATTATAACATTATAAAGAAAAACACCTTAAACCACCACACTGACGGCTCTGCAATTGCAATCAAAAGAAACAAACCATTGATAACATTCTTTCTGACATACTAGCAACTGAAATTGAAACAACAGGTAAAATGATTTTTGCCAATTTGCATCTACATCTTTGTCATACATTTATACTTATTCCTGACTATTTTTTAGGTATTGCGGCGATGTTACGGGATAGAGTGTAGCATTTTTTTTATTTAAAGTAAATTGGAACGGATTAAATGTTTTAACATTAATTTCAATGGTAAAAAATGCTTCCTAATTCGAATTTTCACAATCCGAACAGCCAAAAAGAACGAATTAAGTTCGAATCAAGAATATATATATATATATATATATATATATATATATATATATATATATATATATATATATATATTGTTGGAAGTTGATGTAAACACGGAGATAATGCAGGAGTTTACTGTGGTAATGGTGCAAGTACATACGTATTATATCAGTATGTATAATCAATACCAAGTGCGGAGTTATATACAGTATACCAGTATGGCAGATATATATGAGGCAGGTGTGGCTGGAGTGGTAGCTAGTAGTTGTCTGTATGCATAGGGCGACTAAAGCACGGCGTCACCTTCCATGGCTCGGACAGCCACGGTCTCGGATGGGTGTGTGGAGCTTCGAACCACCACGTCGCTCAGGGGGCTGCACACGGAACCACCGCGTGGAGCAGTGTGCAGGCTTCGGTGATTCACTCCTCACATCTCCCTCCAAGCTCTTAAAAAGACAAGACGGTCCGGGCGCTTTCGCATCCGTGTCCCACGTAAGCACATCGTCCACAATCTTAGCACAGTCGCCGATGCCTTCCAGCGCTAAGTCTGCAAAACTCATCACCTGTGGAAATGAAGCCCATGGGTCGTCTGAGAAATTTGTAGCGACCCCATGGTGTGACGAACGTCGTAAGATGCTGGGAAGCCTCGTCCAAGGGGAGCTGCCAGTAGCCCCACATCGCATCCAGCGTTGAGAAGTACCTGGTGACTTGAATTACTGCAGAACGCGGAGAGGGGAATGGATGTGCGGACCTGAGGACTTGGCAGTTGTGTTTTGACATGTCGATAGTGATGCGAACACCACCGGTCTTTTTCGATGTTATGACCATCGGGTGACACCAGGCCGAAGCCTCATTACCTACTGGCGCAATGATCTCTTGGCTGACCATTTTCTCCATTAGGGCCTTAGTATTCGCCATCCAGGCTAGAGGGATAGAGTTCGGCGTGTGACGGGCAAAGGGCTGAGCATCCTGGCGTAGATGAATCTGCATAGGTGGTCCGACCATGGTGTTCAGGACCGTGCCGTCATCCCACTCCTCAGGATCCACCAAAACATCCGGATAGTCTCGTATTAACGCTTGAAGAGCTTCTTCGATCCGACAATCCTCACTGGTGGAGTCCTTGCTGCGCTGTAGTGATGATATTTGCTTAGGGTAAGTGTCAGGGATTATATGTAGAGCACGTGCATCGTACCATGACAGTAAGCAGTCGTCAATGTCATGAAACACACTCATGGTAGTATCAACTACAGTAGAACCAAGAGAGAGTGTGGCTTGGAACGTCCCCGCAGAACGTAGGAGAGTCCTGCCAGCAGCAGAGACCTCGTCATGACACGCAGACAGGTCCCCTTCACTTAACCCTAATAGGTGGAGTTGTCGCAAACCGATGGCATTAACCTCTGCTCCAGTGTCCGGCGTAAACTGAAGTCTGCAGTTAGATACCACAGGAACGTGAGAACTAGACACGTTGATAAATACCTTTGGAGCTCGACGATCTGGCACAGAGGTGGACGTCACGGATCCTTAGGCTGCGCGCCGCTTTGCTGCCTGAAGTTCGAGCCTGTGACTCTCCTCTCTGGGTACAGACATTGCTAAAATGACCAACGATGCCACAGTGGCTACAAGCCTTACCCCATGCGCTGCATTGTTTCTGGTGTCCTTGTGGATGGGCTTCTCCACCACAACCCAATCTTTTGATCCACGTACGGTGCGTCCCCGTGTTGCGCTTCGAGGGCGAGGTTGTCGTACGGAGACTCAGAGTTCTTTACATTACCAGCAGTGTCCAGGTCACTTTTCGTCCTCAACGCAGACTCTTCGCTACGGCATAGGCGCACGACTTCTTGAAGATCTGGTGGTGGATCATTTGCTAGTAGTTTCCTACGAAGGGGTTGGTTGGCGATGCCCGAAGTGATGCGAGTAACCAATCTGGAGTCTAGACATTTGTCACAAAGCTCTGCGTCGTCAGCTAACTCTTTTAAGGTTACATAATAATCGTCAAAGAGCTCACCTTCACCTTGGCGCCGTTCTTCAAACCTTACACGTCGCAGAGTTACGTTGCGTTGGCGTTGGAAGTGTTTGTGCAGACTGTCAAGGATATCACCGACGTCAATGGTGTCGTCATCCTCAGGGATACCGATGGCGTGCACAAGCGTCTCTCGCATCTCGGAGGTGAGACAGGACCGGAAGTGCGCCAACTGCGTGCGGGCTGGCTGATCGGATAGCTGCAAAAGTTCTTCGTAATCACTCCATGCACTACGCCACACCTTATACTCACGGACAGACACCTCAGGTGACAGTTTATGCGGGGGTTGTACCTGCGGTCATCTAGCGTAGCGTCGAGGCTGAGGTAGCGGTGGTTGCGAGGTGTCTGGATCACCAGAGACCTGACCCGTACCTGTGCTCTCTCGGGGTGTCAGAACCTGCGATAACAGGCGCTGTATAGCCACTTGCTGCCCCAGGAGTAGTCGCCGATTCTCCATTGCTTGCTCCTGCTGGGCCTCCAACAATGCCGCCAACTTGTCCATTGTCTGCGCCGTTGCTACTTGTCCTCGTGTCTCCATCAGTGCATCCAACTCACTGCGCCATGTTGGAAGTTGATGTAAACACGGAGACAATGCAGGAGTTTACTGTGGTAACGGTGCAAGTACATACGTATTATATCAGTATGTATAATCAATACCAAGTGCGGAGTTATATACAGTATACCAGTATGGCAGATATATATGAGGCAAGTGTGGCATATATATATATATATATATATATATATATATATATATATATATATATATATATATATATATATATATATATATACACACACACACACACACACACACACACACACACACACACACATATTGTATGTTTATTCAGGTAACATTCTAAAAGTGGTGTCTCTTATTTTATTCTCTTTTCCAGGTTCATTTGCAGGCGTGCGTGCAGCAGCGTTGGCTCGTCCCTTTCTCAGTGAGCTGGGTATGATTAGTGTCCCTCAGGGGTGTTCCATCTCAGAGGTAAGAGAGTGAAGGGAAAAGCGGTGTAGTCTCTTGTAATTTATTATAGTGAAATTTCTTAGTTACCTTTGCAGAAAAATCTCCATTAGCATTGCACTCCCCTCCCCCCCACACCC